>JBBBDQ010000294.1:1780000-1870000 GCA_037127315.1 Ascarosepion bandense | reverse complement strand
TTACAATTACTTTTGTAGGTGAGTTCATTTGTAGTTTGTTAATTTGTTTATTTTTTAGATAATTTTTTTTATTTATTTAGAGTTTTTTCTGATTTTATTTATTTGTTTAGATTAGTTGCTACCCAAGTGCCTGAAATTTCTTGATATGTACTCATAGCTAGGATGAGAAGTGAAGGATTTATACTTTTCCCAAGAGTATTTGTATATAAGTGAATGTAATGAACCCAACTGAAATTTTAATTCAGCTCTCAAATGCTTCAATCTAAGTTGCAATCCATTATACCAAGATAGAATTATGTATAAATGATGGGATGTAGTTTATTTATTATTATCAATCTGTTTATTATAATTTTAAGATGCATTTTTCTCCAATTATCAGTGAGCTTAACTGATATATATCAACACAGAAAATCATAATGCATCATCAAGCATTAAGTTTGTTTCTGACATTTTACAAACAGACAGTTGTAGATATATGTATTCAGAGGATGCAAAAATACATGAGTTAATATCCAGGTTTGCTGTAAATCTACTGATAATCCCCTAGTCTTTCTTAAGACATCTCTTTCAGGAAAGGATAATTCTGTTATGATATGACATCATCATCAATTGACGTAAGCCAGTTCTTGTTTTGGGACAAATATATTCAAAGTTCCGGAGTATATAACTGGCTATGTGAAATGTATTTCCTTATTTAAAAAAAAAACACACTTCAAGCACAGGTGTCACTTGACTTTTTAGCAGCTTTAATGAATGTTGTAATTACTACTGCAGGAGATGCTCACTATTATTACATCTGCACAAAAGAGTATAAAACATTAGATGGACTCAAATGCATGCTGTGCATATTTAAATATCAATCAAGCATTGGCATTAGCCAAAATTACTTTGCAGCCATCATGTAGATTACTCTGATGTAGAGATACAGCCTCGCCTTGATGTATATTTTCTCCTGTGGGTTCCGTAGCAAGGTTCTTAAAGAGTGAATTTGCTAGCCACATGCCTCTCCTTCTCTTAGAATAGTTGCTAGCCAAAGAGAGTTCACTTTGCATTGATATTAAACCTTAACTAGAGTGAGTAGGTATGGGTTAAAATTTCTAAAGGTATTTGTGCAAAACTGAATGCAATGTCTTTAGCAAGAATTCAAATTTGATACACCATTCACACTGTCTGCATTGGTGACCACTACACTATGTGCATGTACCACATATTGGGAATTAATGTTTGATTTATATAAGACTCATCTCCAGCAGAAAAATTTCTTTTTAAATGAAACATTCTGGAATGATATGGAGATTAACTAATCAACACATCTGGAATTCTTCTTCTTCTGCCATGTCCATTCAGGACGTAGGTCATCATGGACATTCATTTGGCCCTGTTTCTTGCCACACTCAATAATTTTCCTCTTGGTATTTCTCCCAAACCCCGCTCTGCAATCTACTTGTTCAAGCCTATCAAATCTGTCTTGTGCTGTTTTACTCTGTCTCTCTTTCCCTCTATCCATCCTGTGTATATTAGATTCTCTAGAACCTCTTTCCTTATTAAATGTCCCAGAAATCTCATCTGTCTCTTCTTGATGTTAAGTATAAGTTTTCTTCTCATTTTCATCCTTGCCAATACTTCATTACTGCTCATGTGCTCAATTCATGGTATCCTCAGAATTCTTCTGTAGAAGCACATTTCTGCTACTTCAAGCTTTTTCTTCATCCTTGAAGAAATTGTCCAACATTCACTGCCATACAGAAAAACAGATAATGCATATCAGTCCAGCACTCTTTTTTTTGTTTACAATAAGATTTTCCTGTTTCTCAGTACTCTGGTTAACTTTTGAAATGTATCCTTGGCTATACCAATGCATCTTCGGATCTCAATGTTGCACTTTCCATCATTTGTCAGAACACTTCCCAGGTATTTAAATTTCTTTACTTGTTTTATTTTAATTTTTCCAACTTGTAGTTGGTTTACCCAGGCTACATAATGACTCTGATTAGGAGAGTGAACTACTATGCATGAGTATTGAGTAGTAACACGAAGGACTTTAGACTTTACAACACATACCTTAAGCTCTGGAAACTTTAAAAAATTTCTGTTACTTATTAATAGTTCATATCATGTAACATGTAACATAATTTATTATGGTTATAGGGATTCCACATGCATCTGTAGCAGAAAAAATTTCTGTTACTTACCAATAGTTCCTATCGCATCCAAGTCACATAATCCATAATGGTTATAGGGACTCCACACACATCTGTAGCAGTAGTAGGTATATATAGAGAATGTTTGGCTAGTTTTGAAATTTAAAGTATTTCTTCTCTTAGATTGGTTGCCACTCAAGTCTGTTTTTCCAGTAGCTGTGGGGCAAAATGGATTTATACTTTTCCATGAAAGTTAATATAACACAGTTGGAATCTTAACTCGAGACATCAATACTACCTCCACACTGATAGCCAATATACCAGTGCACACATTCCATTAATAATTACCTCAAGATGAAAGAAATGTCAAACAACCATTAGATTTCACAATATTACATCATCTTTTTAATGATAGAGTTATGTATAAGGCATACATTAACATTGCTTAGTAAAATTACATCATAACTCCAAATGGCATAGACTAAGATTTATCCAACCTTCAATCCTGCTCATTAACTGACCATGTTCGTACTAATATAATTACTCCAAGAATTTACTTTATTAGATTAATCCTGACAGACACCAGATATCTCTATCATTAACCCTTAGTTTGCCATAGGTACTTCTTATTGGAAATCAGTAATTTAATCTTGTACACCTGGAGAAAATCTACTGGTTCTAGATATAGTCAAACTCTTTGATGGCAACAGAAATGCTTAAGTTCTTGATTTCTATCTTTGTTCTACTTCCTGTTAATAAGATAGCAAGGAGAAGCCATTGTTATAAAACAAGAATGTCTTACCAAAACATTTCTATTCATTTTATTTCCCATTTATAAAGCAAATAAAAAATATCATTTATTTCATGGTTGGTCAATTATAAAGCTAAGCATATAAAACCTATAATGGAAGTCTATTTTTGTATTCTTAAGAAATAGTTTTCAGGTTTCTGCATAAAACTTACATTTTCGATGGTGGTAATTTCTTTAAGTTAAGTAGGACAAAGCTGAAATTGGTATAAAGTCTCATTCATAGAATACTAAATTTAGATAGAATCCACCAACAATGTAAGACTTAAGCACTAACAATATTATTACCAAAGAAAGCTCTTTTAATACTTTCATAAAAGATGTTAATTTTACATACATTTCAAGAGGTTAACAGATAATATTTTTGAAAAGACATTTATGTAAATTAAATAGGAATATCAAGACATCTGGATTGACAATAGCTGAATATTAATCTGTGGTGAGACCAAGCAAAAGCGATGGACCGAATGTTTGGGCTTTCACGACCAAAAAGCAAATGACCAAAAGTCGTTGCTGCGCTGCCGGCTCCGCACAGATGTTCTGGTTGAAAACTAAAAATTAATCAAATATTAAATTTCCAGTTCACAAGCCTACGCAAATTTTATTTATCAGCCAATGGGAAGCCCAGAACCAAATACAAGTGTGAAATCCCAAATGAGCTGCTGTGATCCAAAAAGAAGATATAAAAAGCAGATACAGAAAGCATCACCAGGCAGACCAACTCAAGGAGAAGAGAGTAATTAGTAGCCCCCTTGACCAAAGTCAAGTGGCTTACTATGCTCGCCTCCCTTACCTCTTTCCTTCTTCCCTGCCTCAAAAACTACTTACTGACCTAAGGAGCGAATACATCAAAGACATTCCTTACTTACATGCTCCCAAATTCCTAAGCATTAATTCTCTTTCAGCATTTCATTGCCTCTATAAATCATCTGTGAAACCAGTTCTATAGCCAATACTAGTTCTATGATACAGAGTAAGAATCATTCAGATTTCTACTTAAATATCTTAGAGACTACAGCTCTTAAGTCTTTCTAGCTCTCACTCTGTAAACAGAAGGGGTAGCTTTTAGGATTGAATGTTATCAGTATTTGATTATCTTTTTTCTAATTATTTCATCTTAAGCAAGGGGATAAGAGATAAGGAGAGACTTGGAGTAAAAAAAATGTTAGTGACAAGAAAATAAAATGAAAGAATATGATTTAAAGAATAGAAAATCTTAGATTTTAATTATTTTGATGGTTGTTTACAAGAAAGAAAGAAAGAAGCTGGAAGGAAGTACCACAGGTGAGAAATGCAAGAGAAGGTACTATTAAAATGGAACTTACAGTTGCATCTTGCAACTTCAACTGTAAAATGATAAAACCAATCTAATACTTAAATTTCTAAGATTAAGGTACTAAAGAGAAAAACTCATCAAAAAAATTGATTAAAACCAAGATACCAGGTCAGGATTGATAACATTGCAGATTCTTCTTTGGATTTTGCCAAGAACTTTGAGATATAAAGCAAGAGCACTAGAAAGATGAAGAATCAGTTTTTAATGTATGGATGAATGGTTGACATATAAACATGCAAGATGGATTTTAATAAGAAAAGTTGTCTGGCATAGCAGAGTAAACCAACCTTCCTAGCAGTAGTCCTCGCAATTGATTCAGTATCACTGTTATACTTTATGTCAGTGGAAACCATGAGTCCAAGAAGGTGTAGGGAGTTGCTCTACTGGAGGGTGGTATCAGCCATACTGATGGAAGTCAAAAATAGTTCTCTTAGATGACTAGAACACAGCAGTTTAGTGCATATATATATATATATATATATATATATATAGTTTTAAAGTATGCTATATTTATGGCTAAAAGTGCTCAATGACAGAGATAGAGCATATGCAAAAAGTGTTTTCCAGCTGTCATCTTTTTGACCCAGTGCAGCATCACCTCCCCAAGGCACTTGATGTAAGTTTCCAGGTTGAGTTTGGGGCCCTCTAGGAAGATGAATGGAAGCACAATATTGCCATCACTAGTGATCACGCCAAACACTATGAGTTGACTGGATATATCATCCAGCCTTTTCTGACTTTTCTGAACTGTTCTCAGATTGACACTCAATCACTCTGAAATGTTTGTATTGGAGTTTCCAGCATGAAGGCCAAGCAGTGAAGCATGCTGTTTTCAAATTTCTGGTGGAATGAATTGCATTGTGGGGCTTTTTCCTCACATCAGTATCCAACTGACCCTACTATACTGTGCAGTCAAAAAATAAAAAACAGACACACATATGCACAAAATTGAAAAAATAAAATGGCAACAATTTACCCAACCTAAGCTGTTTATATATAAAAGTAGGCATTAAAGTCAATGCGCAGCAGTAACAGTCTGTTTCATGCCTAATGATTGCATTTGAGCATTAAACAGGCTGTTGCTGCTGAGTGTCATTATTAGTGTCCAGCCTTATATTTACATAACCTTTATACCTGATATTGAACACTTTAACCTATAAATTTTGCATACTATAAAACCATATTTCAACTCACACACACAAACAGACATACATACTTATAATAAACTTGTGTATTAAAAAATTGCTTTCAAGAGAATTCAAAATAATATATATATATATATATATATGTAGGTTTCATTCAAAATGACAGACAATGTGTGATGGTCATGATTTTTATGTAATTTTTCTTGTGATTTTATGATTTCCTTTATTTAAGGCCCTAAATTATGAAATAATTGTTGAAATGTTTTGTTTATCCAAGCAATATTGGCTATACTTTTAGCCATTTTTGAGGATGAATGTTATTTTATGTGTAACAGAATGTAAATAATTTAACTATAATGTGGAGTAAAGGGTATGTGTTATGTACCAAACACGATAAGCGTGTTGTTAGCATTTTCATAGTTGTTGTTATTGAGAGTTGAGTTTTTTGTTTCTGTTAATAAAAACCTTCATTATTTTTAGTCTTTTTGTGCATGTGGATGATGCTATGAGATTTGTGTGGTCAATAAGTATGCTCCAGAGAGGGTTTGGTTGGTCTCTGTGTGTTTAAATGAGATTGAATTGAGCTTCATTGAGAGAACAACACAAATGTTATCGCATCAGCCACATGAAAATTCTATTACATGTAAAATAACATTCATCCTTGAAAGTGGCTGAAAGTATAGCTGAAAGTGCTTGGATAAACAAAACATTTGTACAATTTTTTATATAATTTATGTCCTCAAAAGAAAGAAATCATAAGATCACAAGAAAAATTACATAAAAAACTTAACCAAACCACCACACCTTGTCTGTCATTTTTTTAATGAGACCTGCATAAAAGAGAGATTGCTGCCCAAATATACAATATATATATATATTTATACACAACAGCCTGTTTCATGCTTAAACACAATCATCAGACCTGATAGTTATTTTTAAATATGAAACATACTGTTACTATTGGTAAGAAGAAAAAAATAACCCCTAGGATTAGCAATAGTTACATCAGCCAATAAAAAAAATAATAAATTTCTTAGATATAACATTCAATCTACACAACAAAAACCATACAACAAACAAACAACAATCCAATATACATTAACAAAAATTCTAACCAACCACCAACATATTCAAACAAATACCTATATCTATAAATAAAAGAATCTCAAAAACCTCTAGTTGCCTAAAAACATTCAGTGAAAACAAAAAATGAATGAATTAACACTAAGAATCACTGGATATTCACACAAACTATGCAAAAACAGCAATAACATAAATATAAGTGTGCCTAACCCCACTACAATAGCACAATAAAACAAAAGTAGGAAAAATATTTTTCAAAATAATTAAAAAACACTTCCATAAAAACAGCAAGCTATCAATAATTATAAACAGAAAGATAATTAAAATCTGTTACAGCTGCATGGATAACAAGGAGAAATCAATAACTAGTAAACAATAAAAAATACTCAGCAAAACCAATAACAATCACATCATTAACAACAATAACAGCCACAATAATAACATCAATAAATGTAACTGTCAAAACACATAAAATTGCCCACTTAACAAAAAATGTTTAACTAAAAACATGATATACAAAGCCACAATAACAAATAGCATTAGTACAGAAGAAAAAATCTACATTGGCACTAAGGAATATAATATTCCAAAAAAATCAAATAAGAAATCATAAAAAAAGCAGCCCCACAAATTATTAAGAGTAAAAATTGCAAATTATGCTTAGAAAAAAAACTATCAATAATACGTAAATGTAAGTACATAAATAAATACATGCTTTACCACTTAAAAATATAAATATAATATAAGCTTTAAATAAATATACAAACATAATAAATGTAATGTAATCTACAAATATACACACATAACCCTAAACAACAATAAATAAAAAAATTAATTATAAATCCAATTTTGTACAATTAACACTTACAATTATTATTGCTATTATAACATCACAAAACCAAAAAAGAGGAATAAAAAAAAATATAAAAACATCTATGTAGGTATATATGTATGTGTGTGTACATGTGTGTATAGCATATATGTACATATCCATGTATGCATGCATGCATGAATGTATGTATATGTAGGCACATATGCATGTATATACAAGCATTCAACATTTAAACATTAAAAAATTGTGGCACATTTAAGAACAATAAAAATAGCTCAATACATACCAAATTCCAAAAGAAAAAAATCTAAAAAGTGAGAACAAATGACTGTGATAACCTACACTTGCAAAAACAGGAAATACACATATGAGTGTATATCTAGTCACACACACACACACACACACACACACACACACACACACACACACACACAATATATATAACAATATAAAAAATTTTTAAATTTGAAAATACTAAAAGCAAATTGTGAAATACCTCTGAAGAGTAGACAGAAAGAAATCTGCACATTCTTAGACATTGCTACTATATATATATATATATATGTATATGTTGTCATCCGCAGAAAGATATGTTTTGCTGTATCACAGCTCATCAGTATGGTTAGACTCTGATTTTTTTTTAACCCAGGATTGAAACACGACCGAATTGGCATCAGTCAGTGATTCTACCTCTGGGCTATAGCTTAGAACATGTACAAGTTATATTTTACTACAAAAGTGTACATTTTGTTTCGACATTGAAAAAATAATGTCTCATCAGGTAGTTAATATTGATGGCAATAAACATTATTTTTAAAAAAGAAAATTAAAAAATCTCACTTCCTTTTTATTTTTGGAAAATATTTCATACGAGGTGAAGAGGTTAGAAAAGATGGAAAAACAAAAGAGGAAATCAAAAGAAACTGGTAACAAAAAGGAAAAAGAAATACTGTGGAAATAAAGAATGTGATACAGAAAATAAAAGGAACAGAGAAAAAAACATAAACAAATAAAAAATAAAACTAAAATAAAATAAAATAAAAAACTAAAAATAAAATATATATTTCATTTTTAAACAAGCTGTTATGCAACCCAGGGGTTTCTACCATCTGGTGTCTTCAGGCAACATACAATAACTATTTTTGTTATTGTAAATTGCCTGAAGACTCCAGATGTTAGAAACCTGGGTTACATAACTTGTTTTGAAATGAAAAATATTCCAAAGTTCTACAATATAATTGTATTGAACACTTTTTAATACAATTCTGTACTAGTCTAATTTAATTATGACCAAATACTAAGCAATTACATAATTATACATATATGTTGATGCACTTGCACATGAGCATGAAGGAGTAGGGATGTTGAGAATTAAGTTTTTTCTTAGATATATTATTATTAGTTTTGGGTATATAGTTGGTAATGTAACTGATTTCCTTCAGTTTCTTTTCCTTTTTGTTTATGTTTCTATCACTTTTATGAAATATGCCTCATTCAGATAATAGAAAATCTACCATTTTGAACAGTAAGAATAATTTTTTTTGTGTGTGCAAATATAACAGTGAATTCTTCAGATACAAATGTCACTATTTGACCTAAACCTTGAAAAGGGAGATGTATTCACACCTTTCCCAAAGGAATATGTGCTTAAAAATTGTAATGAACCCAAATGGAATTTGAACTCATCTCTCCAATTTTTCATTTTTTTTTTTTTGAGCTACTATCCATTACACCATCCTCACATCCAATATCTCGTTGAAAAGGCATGAATTCATTTCTTACCTCTACTCTCAATTATGATTTAAGTTGATGAGTAGATTGGGTTAGAGGAAGATAGCTCTGAATTTGAAGTCATACAGAAAGTAATAATAAGTAACTTGTTTTGATTAACTACATCTGGAAAGGATATGGGATTGAAAATAAAAAAAAACAAATATTATAATTATGATAGTTAAGTAGATGCATTTTATTTACAGTAGGATTCACTTTGTACAAGGCCCAGGGGCCACTCAAGATAGATGGTTATGTTAAGAGGTAGTTTATATGAATAGGAAGGACAGATAATGACTAGCTGTAGACTTCAATAGGTTAAGATTTTAGTGATCAGGGAAACATCCTTTTGGGAGTCAGTTCCACAAAGCAGGGATTCAGGTGAAGAAAGTGTTCAAGTGAAATTGACTTCTCACCAACTGAATACAGAAAGAATGTGGGTAGTTTGCTACAATGTAAGAAGAAGGGATGGTCCTAGCTGTGAAGCTTAGTCCTAGAGGAACCAAGGAATTCAGTTTGTTTGAGCACTTTCCATGAAAGTGGTGAAAGAGCAGTAAGAGGCTTGCTACATCACATCTGTGAGAGTGAGTTTGCAGGGTGAAAAATATTTTTTTATAATCATTTCACCCCAAACAAGGCAGGACTGTCACTAGTATGCAGTGGGGTTACAGTGAGAAAAAAAAAATCAATGTACAGGGGATGTTAAAAAAAGGATATAAGAAGGATGAGAATCAAGGAGATAGAGAATGGCAATTAATGTTTCATTTAAACTTTTGAAGATTGCAGCTATCAGCAAAGCAAGCAAACAGAAGAAAGTTCCACAAATGGAAAGTGCAAGAAAAAAACTGTTAGAGTAGAAGAGGCGGTTACATTTAACTATTTTGATGGTAAAATGGTGGGACCTAGATGCCAATCTAGTAGCACAAATAAATTCATGTAGTTGGGGTACCAGGGAAAGAAGTTCATCAGAGCAGAAGGCATGAAAATATTTGTAGAAATGACAGAGGTTTTTACTATTCAGTCCAGCATACTCATTTTTATATATATTCTTCTATTAACAGGAAACACATGACATAGTGGTAAAAACATATTGGTGTTGGATAAAACATATCTAGTAACCTGACAAGTGTGTGTTCAATCCCAGGGCATGTTATTGCTGAAAAGTTGCATATTTTAGTTCAATCAAAGAAACAGGCAAATAATACAAAGGTGAGTAAGACTGGTAATTAATTAGCATAAGTTATCTCCCCTAAGCATGGAAAGAGGAATGTGGAATGAATAAAGTGTTTGTTTTGAAATTTCAAAACAGACATGAAGGATCAAGCCAATGGAAGAGACTTCCACAAATGGAAAGTGCAAGAAAAGAAACTGTTAGAGTAGAAGAGGCAGTTACATTTAACTATTTTGATGGTAAAAGGGTGGGACCTTGATGCCAATCTAGTAGCACTGGTAAATTCTTGTGGTTGGGGCACCATAGAAAGAAGTTTGTCAGAGTATTAGCCATGAAAATACTTGTAGTAAAGACAAAGAGCCACATAACATTGGTGAGCAAGTGACTGAAGGCAAGCTACCAAGTCAGGATCTATTACATTGCAAATCTTTCTTTGGGTTCTGTCAAAAACCCAAGGATGAATAGCAGAAGCCCCCAACCAGAGATGGCAACAGTACTCAATGCTCAACTAAAGAGTAGATTTATAAATGTGCAAAATCAATTCTGATGAGAAAAACTTCTGGCCTGACACAGTGACCTAAACTTTCTAGCAATAGATGCAGAAAACGATTTCAAGGTGCTTTTAAACTCTATTGAGATTAGAAATTGCTGTTCAGTTATAATGAACAGAACAATCAGTCAGTTAAGTGCTATGCATGATACACATTTGGGCTATCATGTCTCAAAAAAGACATTACTGACGGGACATCCAATGCAAACAGAAAGTCATAGAAAGTATATTAGCAACATATTAAGTCAAATTAAAATTATTATAATTTGAAATTTACCATAACTGTTAATTTTTATGACTAAAGTATAGAATGAGTCATTAAATCTATATTTTAAAAAATCTGCTTCAAAAGTGGATAACTTTGGAAAAATAAATGGCACAGGGTTTTTAAATTCTATTTCTATTCAAATGTTATAAAATAACCAATATTCACAACAAAAGATTTATAACCATAATCTTGGTGGGATGAGAAGCATCTTAAAAGAGATTCTCCCTTACAATTAGCAAAGCTAACTTAAGTGAAATTCTATTGAAATAAATATTCTGATTCCTTTGAACACTTGTGCTTTGAAGATTTCCCTAATGTTTCATTTTTATGCACATCTATTTTTTTGAATGAATTATTCACAGTATACGTTTTTATCAAAATCTCTTTTTTCAACTGATTGTCTTGCATTGTAATTTTCCTGAACTAATTAAGTTTCCTTTTTACCACCACCACCCCCAAAAAATTGTCCATTTTTCGTTCTTGTCTTTCCAAGCAGAAACACTTACTTTCTAATTAATATTTTAATTTTTCTTCCCTTTTAGTGCTGCAATCTGTCTCTTAGTCTCTCTGTCATTTGTTCACATGTGCTGATATTCATTATTAAAGAACTTCCATGCCATTAGAATGGTTGGCAGATGGTCGGGCACTGCTGTGATTTTTCTCCTTTTGTTTAAATAATAACTAGTGGAAAATTAGCATGAAAATAAGATCTTTGTAATTGAAAAATAACAATGTAAATTTAATTCTAGGGAAAGACAGGGATTAATTACGGTTCTTAACTGAATGCAATTCTACAATGTCATAACGGGAATTTTTCCAGCTGTTATTGTTTTGGATCTTCATAATTTTCTTATATCATTTCTTCTCTGTTTTTTTTTATTATACTATTACTAATAATAATAATAGTAGTAGTAGTAGTATAAATAATAATAATAATGATAATAATAATGTTAGTAGTAGTAGTAGAGATAGAAGAAGAAAAAGTTTTTCAAATTCAAGTGACAAGCAATGCGATTTGTTCAAGCAGAAGTTCCCAAATGGTTTATTTTTTGTCATTTAGGAATGATGACATTATTTAAAATCAATCATGTTTACATGACAATTCCTGTCCCTGCTTGTTTTTTAATGAAAATATTTGATATTAAACTAATATAAACATTATATATTTCCTAATATGTATATATTTATTTGATTTTCACTAATTAATAACACACATTTTTGTCATACTTAATTAAGAGGAAAAATTTGACTTCATTCTATTTTATTAATAAAATTTAAAGAAATTATAGACCTAAAGTCAGAACTATGTATTTATCTTTTTTGTTAAAGAAAAACATGGGATCTTTGCTTTTTCTCATGTTTTTGTTTTAGTTCCTTTTGATTACCATTAATAATGATTGGGATATATGGTGATATTTTAAAAGTGTGGTTTAATGGGTATCTTATGAACAAGTTAAGACTGGTTTAATAGGTATCTCATGAACAAGTAATATTAGAAATGAAAAATGAGGGGATTTGAGTTTCTCATACAGTCAGTGGTTGAGGATTTTTCTTAACATATGCTTTTCCAGGAAAAGAACTTTGGCTTAGAGTTATTTAATGTTTCATAAAGTCTCATTCTATCAGAATATTGATCCAAATAAGCATTTCTAAAGATGAGATACAGAAGTGAAAAATCCTCTAATATCACCTGAAGAATGCCAAAGTGTACAATGGCAGAAGTCATGAATATGGCAATAAAGATGAGGACAAAAATATGAACAGCATAAATAGTGTAGTTAAAATACCTCATCTCAGTAATATAGACAGATGTAGAAGACATATTTTATGTTTGTAAAATCTGAATTGTGTTCAAAACTAGTTTCCACTGAAAGTCAATGGTCTTGTAAATATTTGATAGAATATAAAAAGATATAGTTTTGAGCAAATAATGAAGTTTTCATGTAGAAATGTCAGTATTTGAAGTATTAATAGGAAGCATATTTGTACAGTGAGAAAGTATGTGCCTGAAAAAGGAAGTGTGTTGTGGTGCAGTGGATATTGGCTGGGAATGAGAAATCAGAGAACCAAGTTTTAATTCCAGTTGAATTTGTTGCTTCACCTACATACAAATACCCTGGAGAAATGTATTAATATGTTGCTTCTTTCTCCAGCTATGGGTTAAATAGCAGGACAACTTAGGTTCTAGAGCTTTGGTTGGCAACCAATCTACCACAGAAATTAATGGCAACCTACAGCAGAAAAAACTTTTACCCGGTCAATCAATGGGGATATAGTTCTACTGACAGATGCTGCATTGTGATGTAGTGGATATTGGTCCAGTACAAGAAATTAGGGAGCCGAGTTCGAATTTCAGTTGATATTCCTTGCATTCATTTACACGCAAATACCCTTGGGAAAGGTATTAATCCATCTCTTCCTTCCAGTCATGGGTTAAATAACAGGACAGATTGGGTTCTATACCAACCAATTTACTGCAGAAAGTAATGGCAAACTACAGCAGGAAAATCTTCTACCCGGTCAGTCATGTCTCTTTTGAGACATGCTTGCCCAAGTGTGTATTGCATATGATACATAACTGACTGACACTAATATAAGATTTAGTCTTTCATTTTGTTCATATAGAGTTTGTATCTAAATAACCTGAAATGGCACGAGACTTAAAATTCAGTTCTAAACCAAAGTGAGAAAATTAATGACATGCAGTATGTCTTTATATAGCAGGTAAAAAAACCTTAATCAATACACTTGATGTAATTAATCATTATATTTAAATTTAAAAAATAAGTCAAGCAGATTGCTTTAGAAATTTGGGGAAATAATGTCTTTAGATTGATCAGGACTGAATTTTAATGCACTTATTGAATATTTAACTGTTATGATTTAGAAAATACAGAATTAGATTAAACAAACATAAATAACATTTTCAGAAGGCAATTAATAACAACATCAACAACAGTATTAATAATGAAATTAATAACAACAATAAGAACATGAATAATTAATAATGTTTCTCTATGATTAATAATGATAACAATTAAGATTTTATATATTGAATGAAACCTTTCAAGGTTAAACATGACAGTAATATCTTTGTTGCTATTGTCTCTGAAGATGCTTTCAAATGCTAAGCAGAGGAAAAGAAAACAAATTTTCATTAGAAACAAAAGAAAGTATATTGAACTCTTATGCCATATCTGCCCTTGATAAGTCAGTGAATGCTGGACAATCACCTCACAAATGAAGAAGGAAATTAAAGCAACAAAAATGTGGTTCTACAGAAGGATGCTGAGAATACCATGGACTGAACATGTAAGAAGGAGGGAAAGTTTTAAATAATATGGAAACAAAAGTCAATTTATATTTAACATGATAAAAAGAAAATTGAAATTTGTAGGGCACATAATGTGGAAAAAAGACTTGGATAATTTTATAATGACAAGACATATTGAAGAGAAGAGGGACAGAGAAAAACCATGCATGACCTACTTGCTGAGCTTAGTTAACAGAATTTAGGAAAGATTGCATAAAGACAAAATTTATTAAGCGCTACATAAACAAGAGTCATAATTGTACCATGGACATAGCATATAGAAGAGAAATTTTCTTTAAATACTTAGTCACTCTATTAAATATCAGGCATACCAGTGGGCAGTTGGGTATTTAGGCAACACAGAACCCTTCTTAAACTGGACAAGAGAGGAACTTAAATGACCAGTAAATGAATAACAATGCACAAGGCAATACACTCTAAAGGTGACACCAAGTATATATAAAAAAAAGAAGTAATGAAGTAATAAGCCTTATTAACATTAGATAACATAGTAAAGCAGATATCATATTCTGAAACCTCTTGGAAATTGCTCAACAAGAAAAAAAGAGAACAAATGTGGACATGAGAAAAAAATGCAATAATAAAAGAAAAATCTGTACAAATAACTCAAAAGGTAGAGAGAAATGGTCTTAGATGAACAATCAAGGCCATGGTTGAACAGAGAACAATTGTAAAGAGAAGCAAAATCTTTCATTGCAGCGCAATAAAAATACACCAGAATCAATTATTTGAGAAGTTGAGAAAGGATAAGATTATAAACTCTTTAATAAGTGAATGTTGGAGTTTGCTAAAAAAGATTATGATTGTTAGGTAAGAAACAGTTAGATACTGAAACTTGTGCAAAGAAATTATATACAATCATGTAACCATTGGCTATGATCACAAACAAGAGGCTGTAGCATCTAATAAAATTAATAATATATACCTTGTAATTTTGAGTTCCTGACAGGACCACTCCATCCAAATAAGAAAACTAGATTGCTATTGATTGGGAAAGAAAACTACAATATTAAAATGAAAGAGTTTGAGTTTTGTTTGAATGCATATCAACTTCTGATCAGGTTTTAAGGTATTTTTTTTTAATGTTTGGTTATAGAGCCCAGTTTGGGGGATCAACTATTTGCCCAAAGTTGGGACCCAAATAGGTGCTACCACTCGAGGTCAAAGTGAACCTGGAAACAACAACAATTAAGAGGTAGTTCCATGCTCCTCACAGCCTCCTAATTGGATGCCCAGGACCATAAAAATGAAAGATAGTGACAAATTCAATGTATACATAGCACTGGTTATTAGTCCAGAAAGTGGAATAGGTGTGTTTTCTGTTGCATTTGTTGTCTTCACTTTGTACAAAGTACTGGGAAAATATATTACTTCTTCTCCCCAGTTATGTGTTATATAGCAGAATAGATTGGATTCTCTGGGCTTGGTTGACAACCAGTTTCCTAATTGAACCTGGTTAGGCTTGGGTCTGGCAATGCTACATAAAAAACCTGTTTGTAAAAGAAGTCATGGCAGAAAAACTTAGTGTAGTGAGGTTATGACATGCCTTATGGTCTATAGGAGATTGAATCGCATTAAGAAAGAGAAAGAATTGAAAAAATATCAGGACCTTTTTCAGAAAAGGGAGACACAGAAAAGTTATGTTTGTCTGTAATAGTTGGCACATTTTGAACAATATCCAAAACACTATAGACAAGAAAGTGTAAGACTGCCAAGCCAACATCACTGTGATAACTACAAGACATTTAGTGTTAATATGCAAATACTTGAAATATAATAATGATAGAACTTTTTGGTTCCAATCTGGCTTTCCTCTCTCTATTTTATAGGCAGAAGCACACTAATGAATGCTGGGATTTCTTCTTAGCCAATAAAATAAACCAGTTCTTGGTTTCATCTGACTCAGTTGCAGTCTGGCTTGTATTGAAGTCAGAATACTTTATCCGAATTTGTGCATATGTGTCAATTCCTATTCTTAGTTTGTGAACTTTTGCCGTATTACTGTTGCTTTGTCTTATTATTGTTAATTTACCTTACATATATTTTTAAATACTTTACACTATTTTTTTGCCCTTTTCTTTTTCTTGTTACTAATTATTACAAACTTTGTCAATTCTACAGTATTTACATTATTTGCACTATTTTCCTCATATTTGTTGCCATTTGTACAACATTTCGGCCATTATACACTCTGACCTTCTTCAGGTGCTAGGAATTTCAAACTGAACCCTATTACAATAACTGGAGTATATGATCTTCATTCCTTGCATAGCAATGCCTCAATTGCAAGTCATGAGTTATCTCCCTTTAACCCTGCATTACTACGCAAGGAATGAAGATCATATACACCAGTGATTGTAATAAAGGGTTCGGTTCAAAATTCCTAGCAGAAGAAGAAGACCTGAGCATACAACAGCTGTGTTGTACAATTGGCAACAAAGATGAAGACATTAGTCCAAATAATATGAATACTGTAAATACTACCTCATCTCAGAAATATAGACAAATATTTTGTCAATTCTGTTTGTTGAGCAGTTCTGGCATTTATTTACATTAATCATTGATGATCATTCTACAAGGTTGGAGATTATAAAAAAACTGAATGGAAACAAAGAAATGGTAATTGTCATAATAGTTGTTTCCTCATAAGAAATGGTAATGATAATTATAGCTGTTTTCTCATTTCTAAACAGCTAGTACTGATTCCAGTTGAAATTTATAAATTTTTTCGATAAAAAAAAAATGTCATCTGCAGTATTTATAGGACTCCCTTTCCATGTTTTTGCTTGAGGTTGTGTGGCACATCAACATTTTGATTATGTCATTACTAGCAGTATAGCCCTGTGTTGCTTGGGTGTAATGAAAGCTTTAAAACTAATCCATGGTCCTGGAGCTCAGACTCTTTGGACGTTGGCACAAAAGACTAAAAAGCAATAGTTGTTTCCAGTTAAAGTGAAACCGTAGACTGAAAGAAAAATGAATGGATGTAAGTCAAATATTGATTTCCTGGTATCGATAATAAATAAGTTTTTTTTGTCATAAACAGAATTTTGGAGGCTAAATAAGTCCTCTGAGTAAATGGTATCATGGCTGAGACTAAGAACTACAATTATACCTACTTAGAACAAAACCTGAAGCAAAAACTAAAATAAAAGGGCTGAAAAGAATACAGACATATCGGCAGATAAACAGACACACACACAAACATCCTGCCTTTTATATATATATATATATATATATATATATAATCAATTTTCTGCACTATTGTAAGAACTGCAGCCTTGAAACTTCTGAATATCGTTTCTTATGTCTTTGTCTATGAGTGTATCAAATCTGATTAAAATCGGACCACTGCTTCTATAACCCAATTTTTTTGATTATCGATTTTCAATATTTATCAGGATTACCTCAACACAAAACCTAGCTAAGAACACTCACAGACACTTATAGTACAACTGTGTAAATTTTCAAGAAAATCAGTTCAGCCTTTTCGGAGTCTATAGGTAATGGACACACACACACACACACACATAGACAAAGTTCCATTTATAAATAAGTTTAGATAGATTCTCTTGTTGTGAGTTCATTCCCTGGCTACAGCAGTGGTGAACAAATAATTTAGAAAGTTGAATTAAAGGGAGATAACTACATGGCATCTGGCAATAGCATGACAGATAGAACAAGAATGATGTACCCCAGTCATTGAAATAAAGGGTTCAGTTCAAAATTCCAAGCACCTGACGAAGGCTGAAGTGTACAACAGCCAAAACATTGTAAATATAAAGATGAGGACAACAATCTGAACAATGTAAATAATGTAAATATTACCTCACCTCAGAAGTATAGACAAATATTTTAAATATTCTCTTTTCAACCTTCTTGTGCTAGGCATTTTAGCTGTTGCTACTGCTGAAAGTTCTCAAGTTATGTGATTTCAGATACCTGGTAAATTTCTTTATGATTATATAATGCCTGCCTGTGAGGTATAAAAAAGGATGATCCTGACAAAGACTTTATACACCTACCTCACTCACTCAAAGCCATTTTTCACCATTGATCTGAGAAAGTTCTTGTATACAGTTGATAGTATATATATTTCTGACTTAAGTCATGAATTCATCCATGTGAAAGTAATTTGCCTAAATTATAATTATCTTTCTTTGAAAAAAAAAGGTTCCATGCTAAATCAGTTACTCACATGACATATTGAAGGCGATAGTGACAGAAGAAAGCAGAGAATAACCTATGTAACAAACTTGCGTAAAGTGTTGACAGAATATGGATTAAGACTAATAATAAAAAGACAAACCTAACTAAGAGCTATAAAGAACAAGAAGTTGTGGAGCCCCATAATTGCCCATCTCCTGAATGGCAGCAGTACATAGAATAGGAAGAATGATAATATTAGCCATTTCCAAAGGTATGAATATTTGGTATTTGAAGACTAAAAAGCCAGTGTTAGTTGAAATTCATAAATATTTCTATTAAAACAATTCTTCTGGAAAATAGGCTTCTCAAGTTCACTGTTATTTCTCTTTTTAGTATTGACTGGAGCATTCTTAATTTATTCTTATTCAAGTGCAAAATATTTCTAGAATATGCAAATGAACTTTTTAGAGATGTTTTATACTTTCCATTAAATATATCATAAACAGTGCCTCCATTCTACACAAATAGCTAAATTATTAATTAGATTTTTTATGGTCTCTTATGAGAATATGAATATATTCTTACAGCCAGATACTCTCTCTCTCTATCTCTCTCTCTCTCGCCAATAAGCCTGGTATCAGAAAAGATGTCTGAATCTAATTACTTATGCCTAAAGAACTGACTGATGAATCTTGAAATGGATAATCTCATAAAAAATGTTCATGATGATGATGATGATGATGATAGTGATGATCAAAAAGAGATATTCATTTTTTTGCCATCTTTTACGACTAACTTTTGAAAAGATCAATTCACGATGAGCAACTAATAGAATTCATTTTACCATTAATCCTAGGAAAACGTTGGATACATGAATATCTTGATTTGGAAATTGATGTACATTTGCATTATTATCAAACCATAATGCATGGTAAGACTGCTTAGCAGACCCAATATAGCATTATATTCATTTTAACCAATTAAGGAATATTGAATCTTATAAAACTGAGTCTAGTGAGTGAAGCAAAAAGGAAAAAAATAATCATAAGATTTCTTCAGTCTGATGAAAAGTGTGATAAGCTACATTTTGTATAATCAGATAAAATTGTTCTGGTCAAGTTCTATTTATCTCTGATTTTCAGAGTCTTATTATTAACATTTGCATTTAAAAAAAAGACAAGAAAAGCAGGTTGAATCAAGTATAGAACGTAAGTTCATGGAATGGTATCTGATTGTTGAATTCTCAGAATCAGATTTTTAAAAGTACTTCAAGCAGCCAATTAGAATATATCCATACTTGATGATTGTTTTTATTTTTTTTATTTTTAATCAGTATTGATAATCATTAACTTGTATAGAGTTCTTTCTTCTAGTATTTCTATCTAGATTACAACCTGATCCCAGAGAGTAAGTAAAAATATTTACATACACTTTTATATCATTTTACTATGAAGAAGTCAGATAAAGAAGACACTTGAGTCAACAGAAATATAGTTCTACAGAAGAAGGCCAAGAATTACATATACTGAACAAGTCTTTGGGAAAATAGAAACAGAAAGAACCAATTAAAATTTCTATCACACATAATGAAGAAAGAAGGTTTTGAGAATTTGACACTTACAGGAAATATTGAAGCAAGGGAGAGAGAAAGGAAAGCAACAATTAATTTACCTAACAAGTTTGTACAAATGATTGGTAAAACAGGGATTAAGAGAGATAGCAAGAAAAAAATACTTACTAAGAGCCTCAAATGACAGGAAACTGCAGAGAGCCATGATTGCAAACACCCTGAAGGAATATAGCACATAGCAGATTAAAAATAACTTGGAAACAAAAAAGATACATCAATTTAAGATCAGAAAGAGACAGTTGAAATTATTGGGAAGCATAATGAGAAGGCTTGGAGATTTAACACTCACAGCAATATTAAAACCAAGAGTTGCAGTGGAAAATATTGAGTCAGTCAGTTAAGTGCCATACTTGAAACACGCTTGGGCAATCATGTCTTGAAAGAGACATAATCTGACTGGGCAGAAGTTTATCCCGCAGTAGGTTGCCATTGCTTTCTGCAGTAGACTGGTTGCCAGCCAAGGCTATAGAACCCAATCTGTCCTGTTATTTAACCCATAACTGGAAGGAAGAAACAGATTAATACCTTTTCCAAGGGTATTTGCGCGTAAGTGAATGCAAGGAATTCAACTCAGCTTCCCGAGTTCTCATTCTGAGCCGATATCTACTGTACCACAATGCACATATTGAGTACCTTACCAAAAAAAAAAAGAAGTTTGCGAGTGGCAGAACAGAAAGTAGGAGGGATAGCAAGGGGAAAAAAATTTCTTAATGCTACAAAGGATAGGAAGTTGTGAAGAGCCATGATCACCCATATTCTGAATGGCCACAACACATAGAATAAGAAGAATTTGGAATAATCAGATTGAAGTGCTTAATAAGATTTCATATTTCGCATACTTGTATAAATTTGATATGTACAAAAAACTCACAGTCATTTTGGATTTAGATGTGGTTTTATGGGAGAAGATGATATATAAGTTCTAGCAGACAAAAAAATGGGTGAAAAAAAAACAAAAACAAAATTGCAAAGAAGCTGAATGAAGTTGGCTAGGCACTGTCTCTGAACACATTGGATTCCATAAATTTAAAATTTATATCTAAAGTTAAGTGTCCCTTCGTCTTTGGTGTTTCTAATGATGGTTAATTATAACCAATGTTTGATCATATTTTCCTTTATATATATATGTATGGATCTATATATATATAGATCCATTAATAAAAATATTATTTAGTCTGAAGAAGTCATTTTGAAAGACAAAATGTGTTACATTTGACTTTATCCATTTTTTCATTCAATTACCCACATGCGTTTATATTAAAATTTTCTAAATTAACTTTTCTGGACTGAGTGGCAGTTGCAAAAGCAATCATTGCATATAGCAAATTAACCCTTTCCTTTTAGATAGCACACATATCAAAATAATATTAAAACACACCCACCATTCCCAATCTCTATTTGTCTATTACTTTTCTTTCAACATTTCTGCTGATTTCCCCAGCCAGATAATATCAACACAACTGCAATCATCATTTAGTTTTCTCTCTGCCAACATACTGATATATATATATATATTGATATTTAGATTGTATACATATACTACGATTTTCGGCCTCCTCTGTGAAGACCTTAAATGTGTTTGAATGCCAAACACTTGGTCCAATCAAAGATACATTTGTTCAGTTTAAAACAGATTGAATCTAAACAGAAACAACCAAATATGAATGAATTATGTGGTTCTATAGAAGGATGCTGAGGATACCATGGACTGAGCATGTGAGCAATGATGAGGTGTTGGAGAGGATGCAAATGAAAAGAAAACTCATAATTAACATCAGAAAGAGACAGCTGAGGTTCCTGGGATATGCAACGAAGAGATGCAGCCTAGAGAATTTAATACTCATAGGACAAGTGGGAGTCCATGATTGCCTACATCCTGAAGGGACATCGCACATGAAGAAGAAGAAAAATCTTGATCTAACACTTTAGACTTTTAAGCATGCAAACAACTTTATAGCATTTTAATCCAAAGAAATTTATAACTGTAACCATTAGTCATTTGGCATTGACTTTTGAAATAATGAGAAAGAAGATAAATATTTAATGGTGTTTATTCTAGTTTCAATCTTCTACAGGACGTAGGTGATCATAGCTCTCCACAACTTTCTCTTACCTGTGATTTTAAGCAGTTTTTCTTCTTTTGCTAAGACCCTGGCTCTCGTTTTCACAAGTTCTACTCCATCAGCTTCTTTTCTCGCACTTCCCGCCTGTGGAACTCTCTTCCATATTCTTGCTTTCCTGATGGCTACAACTGCCAGGATCAATGCCAAGTCAATTCTCATCTCTTATCCACTTAACTCCAGTCCTTTCTACATCACCCTGTCTCTCTTGTTCTTTTCCTTTCTCTCTACCTTCCCAACTGTCTTCGCTCCTGTGTTCACATCCTTCTCTTGCTTCCTTCTCTGACACATCCTGTAACTGGTTTGTCTTTCTCTTTTCCTCTCCTCCTATCTAATCTTTTTCTCTTATATAACCCCCTGTGCATCAGTGGCGTTACCACCTTGCTTGTCTCACTCAATAACACCTATTACAACTGAAAAATGAGTTCAGTTCTCACCGGGTACCCTATCCTTTTGGTCTTGTGCCACATCTAAGTGGCACTTGGAGAATTACCATTTCCTGGGCAGTTTGAGAAGCTCATAGCAAAATTTGGTGCCCATATCAAATTTTCAATAAATCCTTCTGATAAACATTTTCCTCCTATCTAATCTTTTTCTCTTACATAGCCCCCTGCAAATCAGTGGCGTTACCGCCTTGCTTGGGGTGAAATGATTAAAAAAAAAAAAGCTCATCAGCTAAGTGGCTTGCTTTACCCTACCTCTTTTACCTCCAATATGCCCCATGTGAATTAAGTTTTCCAGGTCCTACTTTCTCATTATGTGTCTAAGGAATTCTTTCTGTTTCCATTTTCTCTGAGATTTTCTCATTGCTTACCCACTCCATCTCTGAAATTTTCAGTATCCTTCTGTAGAGCTATGTTTCCACTGCTTCTAGTTTTGCCTTGTCTTTAGAGAAATTGTCCATCATTTTCTGCCATATGAGGATGAATGCTACATAGCAATCCAGCAGTCCTTTCTTTGTTACTAACAATTTTTTTTCATTTCTCAGAACCTTGCTTAGCTTTTGAAATTTCTCTTTTGCTAGTTTAATGCATGCTTGGATCTCAAAGTTGCATTTTCTATCCACTGTTTAGAGAAATAAAATGACCTATTTTTTAATATAGGTCAGAATAATGAATACTCAGACCTCACATAAAATTAAATCAAGTAAGGTCCTCTCATTCAAATCTATTGAAAAGCTCAACCTGAAATAGTCACAATGTAAGGATGATGATGTGGTGCTAGATAAGATGCTAGTTAAACCTTGTCATTCCTTACTTTTTTCAATGATGTTCACCCTGTACAAGGCCCAAGACCCTATCAAGTTCAAGGTTACTGTGTAAGAGGTACAATTTATGGGGAAGATAACAGTTGACCTGAGAACTGAACAGTTTAAGACTGTAGCAATCAAGGAAGCATTCTTTTGAGAGTTGGTTCTACAAAGCATCTCACCAATAAAGTATGAAGAGAATGATGGGAGTTCACTAAAATGTGCCTGGCATCGAGGGTCTTAGCAGTGAAGATTAGAACTGGTAGAACTAAAGAATGTAGTTCATCTGAACACTTTCCATGGAAATATCAATAAAGCAGTAAGAGACCTGTAATATTTGGTTTGTGGGAAGGGATTGTGGGATCTGTCTATATTTCTGAGATGAAGTATTGTAACTGTTTACACTACTTACATTGTTTGGACTGTTGTCCTCATCTTTATTGTCATATTCACAACATTCTTTTCATCATTTCACCTCAAGCAAGTTAGTACTGCTACTGATGTGCAGGGGGCTACATAAGAGAGTAAAAGTTTAGGCAGGAGAAGAATGAAGAAAAAGACAAACCAATTACAGGGGGTGTCAGAGAAAAGACAAGAGAAAGATGGGAACACAGGTGTGAAGACAGTTGCAAAGATAAAGAGAAAGGAAAAGAACAAGATACACGGGTTGATGTAGAAAGGACTGGTGTCAAGTGGATAAGTGATAGGAATTGACATTGCATTTAAATTGCTGAAGGTTGTAGCCATCAGGAAAGCAAGTATATGGAGTTCCACAGATGGAAAGTGCAAGAAAAGAAGCTGCTGGAGTAGAACTTGTGAAAACGAGAGCCAGGGTCTTAGCAAAAGAAGAAAAACTGCTCAAAATCGCAGGTAAGAGAAAGTTGATGGAGAAGAATTGTCGGTTGCATTTGGTTGATCTAACTGTAAATGGGTGGGACCTTGTTGCCAGTCTGGTTGCATGAGTAAATTCTTGTGGAGGGAGCACCAGTGAGCTAAGTTTGTCAGAGCAGAAGCAATGAAAATATTTGTAGAAGAGGCAGAGGGAAGTCACATCCCACCAGTGAGAAAGTGGCTGAAGTCGAATTGCCAGGTCGCGACCTATCACATAACAGATTCTCCTTTGGGGCCTGTTGAGAACACTGAGATGAACAGCAGGGGTACCTGACCAGATATGACAACATTATTTTATGCATAGTCAGCTGTTGTATGCTTTGGCCTTCTTCAGGTGGAATTTAAAATGGAACCTTTTATTTCATCTACTGAGGTAGATTGTTCGAGTTCTATGCATCACACCTTTCCAATGTGTATCACCTGAAGAAGGTCAAAGCATACAATTGCCAAAAGGTCATGAACATGACAATAAAGGTGAGGACAAAAATCAGAACAAAGTAAATAGTGTAAAAAGGGATTGCAAGGCAAAAAATAATTAGTCGGCTTTTATATGTTTTTTTCTATATTGAGATGTCATAAGTCAGAGATGGCAGACAGTAATGTTCTGTGTTTTTTGGTAAAAGTTGTGGTGCATTGGATATCAGCTCAGAATGAGAAATCGGGGAGCCAAGTTTGAATTCCAGCTGAATTCATTACCTTCTCTGTGTCTCTTCTATAAATACTTTCACGGCTTCTGCTCCGATGAACTTAGATCACTGGTGCCCCCTAAATATGAATTTGCACAAGATACTAGGTTAGCAACTAGATCCCACCCTTTTACAGTGAAACCGATAAAATGCAACCGCAACTTCTACTCCAACAGTTTCTTTCCTCGCACTTCCCGACTGTGGAATTCCCTTCCACACGATTGCTTCCCCGATGGCTACAATCTCCAGGAGTTTAAATGTAAGGTCAATAGACACCTCCTAACACACTAACCTGCTCCCATTCTATCAAACACTCTTCCCATCTGCCTAACCCTCATCTTCGATATCCTTACTCATCTGTCACCTTCCTCCTGACATTCCCTATGTCTAACCACTCCTTCTCTTTAATTTCCCTTATGTAGCCCCATGTGCAATAGTGGCAGTGGAATGCCTTGCTTGGGGTGAAATGATTAAAAAAAAAAAAAATTCACTTAGTGCAAATACCCTTGGGAAAGGTATTAATCTGTATATTCCTTCCAGTTATGGGTTAAATAACAGGATAGATTGGGTTCTATAGCCTTGGTAGGCAACCAGTCTACCACAGAAAGCAATGGCAACCTACTGCGGGATAAACTTCTGCCCAGTCAGTGTTGTCTCAAAAGAGATATGATCACCCAAGCATGTATCACGTATGGTACTTAACTGACTGACTGATCATTGTTTCCAACTAAAGATAAAACTATGTAACATTCCCAATTTTGGTAAATACCATCAAATTAATGATTAAAGAAAATGTTTTTGCATACTGACATTTTAGTTCCTCTTTACACTCAAAAATGTCTTTAGTGATGCAGTTCCTTTAAGATTTTAGAAATTCTTCATTGATTTCTCCAAAGAACCTATTAAATATATAAGTAATATCCGAGTAAAAAAAAATGCTTTCTCTCAGACAAATATAGGATTTATCTCTTTGTACAGATTTTCATGTCAATTCCACTGCAAGTATATTCAGGTTGTTTATGAAAGTAGACCATCTACCTGGTTTCAGACAAGATATATTTATAACCAGACCACTAAAAGAATGACCAGTAAGCAAGCAAGCAAGAGAGGAGATTGTGTTCATCCTTGTTTGCATGTAGACATGGATTACAATTAATTGACTAGGTAGAAAGCCATCCAACTGGAAAAGTTGACCTAAATTATCTATGGAAACCTATAATCCTGCTATTAGGCAAAGTGCACATGACTGGGCTTAATCTAGAAAGATTTGAAAAGCAAATGAAAATTGGGAGGAAATTTCAGCATTTCTTGACTTGGCTAATTTAACTGGCCATGATAGCTTATCTTATCACCATGTTAGTTTTCATCATCATTCATCTATTATTTAGATTAAAGAAGAGAGAAAAACAAATCAGCATCAGAGAGAAAGAAATATATATATATAGAGAGAGAGAGAGAGAGAGGAGAGTGAGAAACTTGAATTCAATAGACCAAAAGAAAAATGAAAAAAAGAAAGAGAATGAAACAAGAAAAGATAGAAAAATGCAAATGGAGAAGAAATATTTGGGAAAGAAAAAGACAGATGATAAAAAGAGGAAAAGGAAAGTAGACATTAGAAGTGAATGATGGGAGATAAGATTAAAAAAGAGAAGGAAAATTTAGAAAAAAATGAAGAGTTATACATACACTGTTAATAAAGCTAGTGAAATAAATTGTGTGTGTGTGTGTGTGTGTGTGTGTGTGTGTGTGTGTGTGTGAATAAAATGAGACAAGAGGAAGAAGTATTTTTAGTCAACATGTTTCACCCTGCTAGGGACTTTATCAAGGGGATGAAACACGTTGGCTAAGAAGAGTCCAAATAATGTAAATAGTATAATTTTCCTTCTTGTCTCTTTTTATTCATTTTGTTCTTCTACAGATACACTCTATCTGAATATATTCATAATGATTGAAAAATAACTCCCCATTTTATGTATGAGTGGCCAATCAGGAGTTCTGACTTAACACCTCTGACTTTTTTTGAAGGGTTGGTTAAAGAAGAAAGTCTACAATATCAAACTAAGACCGTGGATAAACTTGAAGGCTGAATATAAAAGTTATGTCTTCTATACCACAAGAGTTTCTGGCAAAATCAGGTGACACATTTCCTGGACAGTTAGGCATATCAACCTGGTGCAATGGTTAGCAAGCCTGTCTCACTAGCACCTATTACAACTGAGAAGTGAGTTCAGTTCTCACTGGGTACCCTATTCTTTTAGCCTTGTGCCACATCTAAGCGGTACTTAGAAAATTACCATTTCCTGGGCAGTTTGAGAAGCTCATAGCAAAATCTGATGCCCATATCAAATTTTCAATAAAACCTGCATTTTCCTCTCATAGCTGTTTCTTGCAAAAATTATACTTAATAAATAAATTATAAGTATTTTAAAATAGGGAGTTACTTTTCAATCACCCTACATATATATATATGTAAGTTGAAATGATCAGCTGATTATGCTACCATGGTTTAAACATTTTCAGTTTCATCAGGTGATTTGTACTGCAAATACACATCACCTGATGAAAACCACAAACATTAAAAACGTGGTAACATAATCGGCTGATCTCCCTAAATTCAATATCTAAAAAATCTACAGGTTAAAGCTTTATTTTCCTTCAAACATGTATTGAGCCACTTTCTAGTACAACTGTTTACTAGTCTAATCTAAATCTAATTTAAATCTGACCTATAAGTGTTTAGTATATATATATATATATATATATCTTTGAAATATATTCTAAATTAAATTTTTTTTTTTAATCATATCACCCCAAGCAAGGCGGTGACGCCACTGATGCGCATGGGGCTACTTAAGAGTAAAATGATAGGAAAAAAAGAAAGCTGGGAACCACATCCTAAACAGGAAACAAGGGATGAGCCTCTTCACCTGTTCAAAAGACGTGGGTGGAGTGTGAACCGGGTGATAGTTAAGTCTATCTACTCTCTCCAATTGAGAACAAAAAAGAGAAAAGAAAAAAAGTGAAAGAAAATTGGGAAAAAGAAAAAAAAAAAGAAAAAGCCGGGAACCACATCCTAAACAGGAAATAAGGGATGAGCTTCTTCACCTGTTCAAAAGACGTGGGTGGAGTGTGAACCGGGTGATAGTTAAGTCTATCTACTCCCTCCAATTGAGAACAAAAAAGAGAAAAGAAAAAAAAGTGAAAGAAAATTGGGAAAAAGAAAAAAAAAAAGAAAAAGCCGGGAACCACATCCTAAACAGGAAATAAGGGATGAGCTTCTTCACCTGTTCAAAAGACGTGGGTGGAGTGTGAACCGGGTGATAGTTAAGTCTATCTACTCCCTCCAATTGAGAACAAAAAAGAGAAAAGAAAAAAAGTGAAAGAAAATTGGGAAAAAGAAAAAAAAAAAGAAAAAGCCGGGAACCACATCCTAAACAGGAAATAAGGGATGAGCCTCTTCACCTGTTCAAAAGACGTGGGTGGAGTGTGAACCGGGTGATAGTTAAGTCTATCTACTCTCTCCAATTGAGAACAAAAAAGAGAAAAGAAAAAAAGTGATAGAAAATTGGGAAAAAGAAAAAAAAAAGAAAAAGCCGGGAACCACATCCTAAACAGGAAATAAGGGATGAGCTTCTTCACCTGTTCAAAAGACGTAGGTGGAGTGTGAACCGGGTGATAGTTAAGTCTATCTACTCCCTCCAATTGAGAACAAAAAAGAGAAAAGAAAAAAAGTGAAAGAAAATTGGGAAAAAGAAAAAAAAAAAGAAAAAGCCGGGAACCACATCCTAAACAGGAAATAAGGGATGAGCTTCTTCACCTGTTCAAAAGACGTGGGTGGAGTGTGAACCGGGTGATAGTTAAGTCTATCTACTCCCTCCAATTGAGAACAAAAAAGAGAAAAGAAAAAAAGTGAAAGAAAATTGGGAAAAAGAAAAAAAAAAAGAAAAAGCCGGGAACCACATCCTAAACAGGAAATAAGGGATGACCCTCTTCACCTGTTCAAAAGACGTGGGTGGAGTGTGAACCGGGTGATAGTTAAGTCTCTCTACTCTCTCCAATTGAGAACAAAAAAGAGAAAAGAAAAAAAGTGAAAGAAAATTGGGAAAAAGAAAAAAAAAAAGAAAAAGCCGGGAACCACATCCTAAACAGGAAATAAGGGATGAGCTTCTTCACCTGTTCAAAAGACGTGGGTGGAGTGTGAACCGGGTGATAGTTAAGTCTATCTACTCCCTCCAATTGAGAACAAAAAAGAGAAAAGAAAAAAAGTGAAAGAAAATTGGGAAAAAGGGAAAAAAAAAGAAAAAAAAAAGAAAAAGCTGGGAACCACATCCTAAACAGGAAATAAGGGATGAGCCTCTTCACCTGTTCAAAAGATGTGGGTGGAGTGTGAACCGGGTGATAGTTAAGTCTATCTACTCCCTCCAATTGAGAACAAAAAAGAGAAAAGAAAAAAAGTGAAAGAAAATTGGGAAAAAGAAAAAAAAAAAGAAAAAGCCGGGAACCACATCCTAAACAGGAAATAAGGGATGAGCTTCTTCACCTATACATATGTATTTGATTTAGAATACATTTGAAAGATAAAGTGTGACACAAAAGTTTGACTGTTAGGAAAAAAGATATGAAAGTGTTAGAGAAAGAGAAATGAGAAAAAATTGCAAAAAGTACTGAAATGTTATTCAAAGAGAGTCTTTTCGGAGTGTAAAATGAAAACATACAAAAAAGAGATGAGAATGAAGTTTAGATTAAGAAGGACTAAAAGAGATGCATTAAGAAGGGAGATTAAAAAGAGAAAGAGAGAGAGAGAAAGAAAACTGCTGAAGGTAGGAATTTGAAGGAATATGGAAAGAGAGAAAGAGAGAGCTAGAGAAATGTCTCAGGAAAGATGATTCGGACAGAATTAGTGGGTTTGGGAACCATGCCAAGAGAAAAGTTATTGAATAAAAAAAATCACTTTGCCTTTCCTTAATCTTGTTTCTTCTTATCATTGTAATTATTTTTTTCTTTTCTTTTTCCCAATTCCCATTAGCAAGTGGATACTAGTGAGTGCTGGGTCAATTCCTTTATCCAGTTCTTTATGTAACTTCAATCTTTCAGAGTGATAAAATATTAGCATTCTTTCAGTTTGTCACATGTCTTATATCCTCAAAACACTTACATATATTCTTTGTTTTCCAATGTGGATTTTGTATTACAAAAAAAAAAAATTATTATTGATATCATTATTTTTGTGATTATTAAAAAGCAAAAATATTTCTGTTTTCGTTTTGTTATTATTATGAGTGAAATCCTGCCCTCTTTCTGCATATGACAGATAAAACAGGAATTCAGCTCAAAACTTTAAAATGATTATCTGGCTTGGAATATTAATAATAATCCTTCAGTAATTGATAGCTTTGATAGTATTTGAGACATTTGATGTAGCACTTAATTTACTTGTTCTATACTTATTATAAAATGAATTAAGCTGCTGGTTGAAATAAAAGAAATATATATTTGATATTATAGTATACTAATTGTTTATATAACCTATGATATCAAAGGCAGGGTTTTTTTAGCAAATAAAACAAAATTTTTATTCACTTTAATGATTGTCTGTATAGTAATACAGTTAATTTTAATGTTGTTTATTGTAAAATAATCATAATTCATATTGTTATTATTTCACTTGTGTTTTTTTAACAACCAGGGCTGGTGCATACTATCACCAAACCTCCTGACTGTGGAAGGAGAAAGTCTCATTGGGGCCCCCAGGCAGTTCTTTGTGACTTTCAATATTTTATAAACATATGCTTTTTTTATATATTAAGTTAAACTAAGCACAACTGACTATTAAAGGATGAGACATTTTTGTAAATTTTGATGTCTTTCAGGGTTTTTGTCTAAATTTACCAATTTGTTTGCACATGCTAAGTTTAGAAAAAATGCAATATGAAATTCACTATTTTTATCAACAATATTGATTATATTAAAACCATTCAACTTTTCATAAAAAATCTCAAGTTGATGTGAAAAATAACACATTGTTGAATTATTTAAGATGAAATGATCTGTATATGGATTTAATTTATATTGAGATACATTGGCTTTATTTTATAATTTTTTAGTTGAATTATTCACCTATATTTCATATGATACATTATTGTACATAATTAAGTTACAATAAAATTTGTATTTTATATGAATATTACCTGATGAAAATTGAGACGTACAAGAGTTGGGGGCCGCGTATCATAGATTTAGTGAGAGCCCATGAGGCCAATGCACTGATTCTGTTAACAACAATACAATTGTTAAAATTAACATATGTTTATGCAAATTTGTTATCTCACAGGCTGGATTTGTTAAACCAATGCATTAAAGCAATTACTGAAATGATACCATATATAATGATGCATCACATTTGGGCTCTTAGGGAAAAAGATGAAAATCAAAACTAGTCTTGCATTATAGCACAGGCTGTGTTTGAATGCACCACAATTAGACAAGATTTCAATTTATTTACCCTATTTATGGATGTGCATTTTTGTGTATGGGTTCAGAAAGAGAAATCAGAGAGCTGAGTTCAAGTTCCAGTCAAATTTATTACATTCACTTATGCGCAAATACCCTTTGAAAAGGTATTAATCCATTACTTCTCCCTCCAACTATGGGTTAAATTGCAGAACACATTGGCTTTTATAGCGTTAGTTGGCAACTAGTCTACCACAGAAAGCAATGGCAACCTACTGCAGGAAAATCTTCTGTCAAGTCATGTCTTCTCTCTTTTGAGACATGATCACCCAAGCATGTTTCAAGGTCTGGCCCAGGGATTAAACTCACAATTACTATGTCACCAAATTCATGGACCCATGCTTTAATCTATATTATTGTTATATATATATATATATATATATATACACACACAGTGTTCCCTCACTATTTTGTGGTTCACCATTTTGTGGTTCACCATTCGCAGTCTCACTGTATCATGGACTTTTAAAAAATATATATATAATTTAATATTGCAAAAATTACAGAAAATAGCAGAAAATCTGTGGAAAGTAAAAAATCAACGAATTTTGTTGTTTTAATGTATTTAATAGTAAGAAAATATAAAAACAGTTAAAAAATACATAAATTATAAATTGCACCATTTTACAAAAATAAACAAAAAAAATAAACGTACTGAAAATAGTTCTGTGACTGGCAAACACAATCAGTCTCATCTTCTTGTGTAGTCTCAACTTATGAGAGGCCGTACTTGACTCATTGTAATGCTTAATTGTTTATGAATCTTACAAAATTTTCATGTAGCAAAAGAAGTTTTTGTAAGTTATGTGTCTTTTTGTGCGTTGTGGTGCAGTGGCTATCGACTCGGAATGAGAAATCGGAGAGCCGAGTTCGAATTCCAGTTGAATTCGTTGCAATCATATACACACAAATACCCTTGGGAAAGGTATTAATCTGCCTCTTCCCTCCAGCTATGGGTCAAATAACAGGACAGATTGAGTTTTATATGGCAACCAGTCTACCGCAGAAAATAATGGCAACCTACTGTGGGATAATCTTCTGCCCAGTCAGTCATGTCTCTTTTGAGATATGATTGCCCAAGCGTGTATCACATATGGCACTTGACTGACTGATTGATGTGTCTTTTTCTCACTTCTCAAGTATGTAAAGTTACGTAACTTACATTTTTTTAACACTTGTACAATACATGTGTACAGTACTTTATGAGTGCGCATGGTTATAAGCACCAGTTACTACTGTACTGTAAACTGATATTTTACTCTATAAATTTTCATAATTACAAAAGTTTTATGCATAAAATTCCATATAAGAGTGTGGGGAAGGATAATACAGATAAAGGTTGGTTTAATATTAGTACGGGGTGGGTTTATGTAGGCTTAAAATATAACTAAATAATAAAATAAATATTGCATCCATGCTTCATGATTTTTCATATTTCACGGGGGTCTCAGAACATATTAATTATGATAAGTGAGGGAATGCTATAGATATATATATATACATATAAGCTGTTACAATTGTGATTGTATTCTTGAAAAATTGCCTCATTTGCTTTCAACTGCACCAAATGTCTTGACCACATATATCTATGTTAACAAATTAGCTTCCTTTAAAACCAAACTAAGACATATAACTTGCATGCACAGCATGACTGCAGTGTGTGTTTTGTTCCTTGCAGCTGTCCTTGTAATTGACATCATTATCTTTGAAACTCCATACATTTGGATGTATGAGAACAGATTTTACTAAGGAACACCATTTTATATTTGAACAAAATCCACATCACACTGTCATTATATATTAATTACTGTAAAATGCCTGCTTTTCAAAACAGCAATGAATATTTTCTGTAATCTTCTCCTTGGATTTTTATAGAGATGAGATTTCATCAACTTAATTTCTGCAACTGATTTATTCTTGCAATCAACGATCTTTTGTTATAGATGTTTATTTTCCCTAATTTTTTATAGTTTTGGGCAAAAGGAAATCTTAAAAGGAAAAAATCCAGTTAAGAATCAGGAAAACAGAAAAATAGAAACTGGTGGCACAGTTTTAAAATTTTAGCAAAAATTAAAAAAGGTATGCACACAAAATATTTATAGGTAATGTAACTATTCATGGCATGTAATCTCTGTTACCTAATCTGTGATATATATATATATATATATATATATATATATATATATATATATCACAAATTATTTGAAACTCCCTGTTATGAGTTCTAAAATTCCTGTTTTATGTTAAAAAAAAAAGCATTAAGTAATTAGTTAATGCTAGCAGTATAGCCCGGCATTGCTCAGGTGTAATGAAAGCTTTAAAACTAATCCATGGTCCTGGAGCTCAGACTCTTTGGACGTTGGCATGAAAGACTAAAAAGCAATAGTTATTTCCAGTTAAAGCGAAACCGTAGACTGAAAGAAAAATGAATGGATGCAAGTCAAATTTTGATTTCCTGGTATCAATATCAAATTTTCTCCACTATTGTAAGAACTGCAACCTTGAAACTTCTGAATATCATTTCTTATGTCTTTGTCTATGAGTGTATCAAATTTGATTAAAATCAGACCACTCCTTCTATAACCTGATTTTTTCGATTATCAATTTTCGATATTTATTGGGGGTACCTTAACCCAAAACCTAGCTAAGAACACTTTTCTCATACAACTGTGTAAATTTTCAAGAAAATTGGTTCAGCTGTTTTGGAGTCTATAGGTAACGGACACACACACACACACACACACACACACACACACACACACACACACACACACACACAGTTTCATTTATAAATAAGTTTAGATTAGATTAAATTAGATTAGATTTAGATTTAGATTAGATATAACTCTTGACAATACCAACAGACTGAAACTATAATAGTGTAAATAGCTGATCTTCCTGGTTATAATATTTAAAAGCTCTACATGTTAAATTTTACTTTTTCTTTAAATATGTATTGAGCACTTTTTGATAGAACTATTTACTGACCAATAACTAGTTAATATACAGTAGTGAGCATAAAGATCAGAATGATGTTAAGAAAAAATCTAAATATGAAATAACTTTTTATTTTAAAACTTCAAAAAACATTTTATCAAAGAAAAAAAGGATATAGAAGTAAATTATATAATTACAAAATATAAAGTTAACAAACTTATTTTGATAAAGTTATAAGAATAATTATATAACATTAAAAAAAAATAGATGATCAAAAACATCAGAACTATTAAATAAATTCATAAAATTTAATAATTATTTTGCATTATTGAAAATTATTTTAGGGCAAGAATATAAAATTGAGTATTTTACTAAATTACACCAGATCTTTACTGGTTCTTGCATTGTAAACATGGTGAAAAAATCTGTGACATCATTGGAACTTAGAAAACTAATAGTCAAGTTATATAATGAAGATAAATTCTCGATTGGGGATATTTCAAAGAGTGTGGGGAAATCTTTATTCATAGTATTTGAAGAAAACTTGTGGAAACTGGGTCATGTGAAGCCAAGAAACCACCTGGCAGGCTTATGAAAACTAATGCAAGGAAAGACAGATGGATTGGTAAAAAATTAAAAAAAGAGTTAATGCTAACCTTGGCATTGAAATATCAAGGCACACTATTTCCCAAAGAAATAAATCTGAACAGTTGAGTAGCCTCTATGAAGTGGCAAATTTCAGTCAGCTCATTTGATTCTTTTTAGAAATGTATTCTAAAAAGAATCAAATGAGCTAACTGAAATTTGCCACTGAACACCTCATATGGACAGAAGAACAGTAGGATTGCGTTCATTTCTGCAATGAGTCAAAGTTTAACCTGTTCAGTTGTGACGGGAAAAGTTTCGTTCGACGCAGTCCTAAGGAACGATATTTGCCTCAGTGCACTAAAAGTAGCGTTAAATTTCAAGGAGAACATGTGATGGTGTTTGGCATGATTTCAGCTGCTGGTATGGGACCTCTTGTTAGGCTACATCGTAAAATTAATGCAACTGCATACAAAGAGATATTGAAGAAATAGGTTGTACCTAATTTGAGAATTGCAGTTAATCAACCAGTTGTATTTATGCATGATAATGCACCATGTCATACAGCAAAGTCTGTTAAGACATTTCTTCTGAGGAGGATGTTACTGTTATGGAGAGTCCTGCTCAAAGCCCAGACATGAATCCTATTGAGAATGTTTGGAAGTTACTAAATGAAAGAGCTAAGGAAAAGAATCAAACAAACGTCAATGATCTATGGACTAATTTGAAAGGAGAATGGGAGAAAATATCAGTTAATGAATGCAAGACATAATTCGCTCATGTAGCAAAAGATGTCAAGCTGTTATTGAAAGTAAAGGTTTTTCACATCAAGTACTAATGAATCATGATCGCTATTTTCATTTGGATATGATGTATCCATTATAATATGATTTTGTTAATCGTTTTGATGTTTTTGATTATCTATTTTTTTTCAAATGTGATATAATTATTCTTATAACTTTATCAAAATAAGTTTATTGAGCTTTATATTTTGGAATTATATAATTTACCTTTATATCCTTATTTTTCCTTGATAAAATATTCTATGAAGCTTTAAAATAAAAAGTTATTTCACATTTAAACTTTTTCTTAAAATTGTTCTGATCTTTACACTCACTACTCTGTGTGTGTGTATGTATGTATATATATATGAATCTATAACAAATTAGTGAACACAAATTATATATGTCTATATATTTATATATATTTATTACTTATATTAGGTGCAATGTTACCATCATTGTTAAGTACCTGATGAGACATTGTGCTTTTAATGTTGAAACAAAATGTACAATTTTGTAGTTGTTTGTAGCTTGGGCATGTTCTAATATAATAATAAATACAAGATATTCATTGGTCTATTTTTATATTGTTTTAAATTAATGCTTTGAGTGTTGCAATAATTTTCTTCATGCTTATTCATTTGTATATATATATATATATATATAAGATAATACATATATTAGGGAGCACAGATCATATTTATATGTATATATATATATATATATATATATATATACACATCAGTTGTGAATTACTAATGAAAGAACTGAAATTATGACCAAGTTTGACCATACCAACAAATACTTATTAGGATCTTACAATCATGAATGAAAGTGTTCTAAGACCTTTAAGTAACTTCTAATTTTGAAAATGTGCATTCATAAAAAATCCCTGTTATGTGAGCATTTAAAAAGAAAATCAGTTTTAAAATCAGTTATTGTAAATTGCCTGAAGACACTGAAAGTTAGAAACCTGGGTTGCAAAATAACTTGTTTACAAATGAAAAATATTCAAAAGTTCTATAATATAATTGTATTGAACATGTTTGATAGAACTGTGTACTGGTCTAATTTAATTATGACCAAAAACCTAATAATTAAATAATTATATATATATATATATATATATATATATATATATATAAGGATGCTCATCAGTAGCAGAAGTGTGGTAGTATAAGTAAAGGAGTGCTGAATATGATGGAGGCATTGTTGATAGGAGGAAGGGGGCCAACACTCAGTGGGTGATGTCAGCTGTGGCCATGTCCATGGTGTGTTTGGAAAATGAGATATTCCTGTAGCTTTACATGCATACATGGAACAATCTACATATTCAATTCAAGGTGAAATAGGGTTCATCCTTGATAGTGGCTGAAGGTGTGAACAGGGGTGCTTGGATAGGTGAAACCTTTGGACAATTTTTGTATAGTTTATGCTCTGAAGGGAAGAAAGTTGTGGGATAAAATGAGAGATTATGTAGAAAATTGACCATAGCACCTTGTCTGTCATTTTTGATAAGGCTTGCATAAAAGAGGAATTAGTACCTAAATACACCACACAAACAGACACACACACAAACAAACACAGACATACATATATATTTTTTTTTGCTGGTTTCCTTCACTTTTGTTATGTCTCACATTGTGATAATAAAAGATCTAACAATTTTAGAATTTGTATTTAGATGAAGAGGAAAAATATATTGAAAATACTTTCATCCTCTTCCAATATCCTAATTATTTTATATCCACTGTAAAAGAAAAGGCTCATAAAATATTTCAAATATTAAAAATGGTCCTTCTTGACATATTCAACCAATCAGAATATATTGTTCTACCTACCAACTCTATTACAATTAAAAATAAAACAAATTTACTTAAACTCAACATAAAATTTGTTATATCTGCTATTGGTGCATAGGTTTTGGATCTTGAGTTTTAACCAATATTTTGTTTATTGTTGGTGTGAGATATGTGCTTGTCACAAGATTTTGGCTTTAGAATTAAAAAGAATGTTTTTAATGTGTAACGTTTTTCCAATTGATGTGGCTTAGTCATTAATGAGCCTTTCTTGGTATTTGAGAACCTCCATGCATGTATATATATATATATATATATATATAGAAAGAGAGAAGGAGAGAGAGAGAGAATGAGAGATATATCTATAAGAGAGATGTTAAAAGTTCTTAGCCAAAAATCTGACCAAATAACCAAGTATAAGAGTTGTTTTTGAGTACCTTCTTGGTCAGGCTGAGAAGTTTTCAATCCACCATTTTGTGTGTGTGCATGTGTTTATATATATATATATATATATAAAGCAAAAAATAGGGAGAGAGAAGTCATGTATTAAAATTAATTTTCATATTGAATATCTGGTAAAATAATGATCATTTGTCCAAAATAGGAAACATTGAATATGAAAATGCTACCTAAAACATAGCATCTAACAGAAATTATTTTTATGTGATCATTTTTGTGCAATGTGACAGAAAAATAAATTTCAATACTTGGGGGTCTGATGCTTTAAAAATATATAACCAAAAAACTGGCAAAGTCATTTTTCATGGTGACTGTACTTTTTAGGAGGTGTGGGTAGCTTGATGTTTAACAGTGTGAAAAATAGAATTTGGCAAGTCTAGAGTTCAAATTCCAGCTGGGACAGTTCATGTGCAATTTACACTTATACCTTTGGGAAATACATGAATCCATTCTTTCTCCCCCCCTAACTATGTTTAAACAGTAGGCTAGACAATTCTCTCTAGCAGAAGGACAACTTTAAATTCAAACCAATTGGTATCGTAAACTTCACCTTCTTTATGTGCCATGTCCTTTCAGGACATAATTGATCATAGACTTCCACTTGCCCCCTATCCCTTTTCATTCTTAACACTTTTCCTCTTGGTAAGCCATTCACTTGCTCAAGCCCATCAAGTATGTCTCACACTGCCTTCCCCTATTTCTCTTTCCCTCTATCCATCCTGTGAGTATTAGATTCTCCAAATTCTCCATCCTCATTACATGTCCCAAAAACCTCAGCTGTCTCTTCTTGAGTCATTGCTGACATGTTCAGTTCTGGTATCATCACCATCCTTCTACAACCGAATTTCTGTTGCTTCGAGTCTCTCCTTCATCTTTGAGAAGATTGTCCAGCACTTGCTGCCAAATACAATGACAGATATCAAATGACAATCCAGTACTCTTTCTGTTTCCAATGAAATCTTCCTGCCTCTCAATACTCTGCTTCACTTTTGGAATGCACTCTTGGCCATCTTAATGTGCCTTCGGATCTCAGGGTCACATTTTCCATCCTCTGTCAGCACACTTCCCAGGTGTTACAAAACTTGCTATAAAAATCACAGTAACATCATCTTAGTAAAGAAATAACCTTGCATATTCAGTGGACATTTTGAAAATTGTTTGATGCTTTCAAAGGATTTTGGTGAAACAAGAGAGAAGGTAATATAATTATGCTTGAGGGTGTCTAAATATTTGAGATGAAACAACGTCATTATTCCATAATCTCATAATTCATTTCCTGACATTTAGCTAACAAAATTAAGAAAAAAATCAAGCACTTTCAATGACATTGGTGATTCATGAAACAATGTGATATTAATGTTTTGATTAAGTTAGATTTGGTTAAATTACAAGTATAAAATCAAGTTTTTCTTGTCAAAGTCTGTCTTGCACATTTATAAATCTACCATTCTTCCATGCATTAAATACTGTTGCCTTATCTAGTCAGGTGCTCCTGCTATTCACTTTGTGATTCTCAACAAAATCCAAAGAAGGATCTGCACTATAATCAATCTTGACTTGTCATCTCAACTACAAGTCACTTTCTCACTGACGTGATGTGGCTTCCCTCAATCTTTTCTACAAATATTTGCAAGGCAACTGCTTTTAGGAGCTTCTTTCTCTAGTGCCCTAACCACATGAATTTAAGCAAACTGCTTGCATATAGACAGAAAATGAATTCAACAGATATAAAAGGATCGAAAAGTTTGTAAGACAAGAGTGTGTCTTCTCACCAAATCTATTCTACCTGTACATCTAAACAATTCTGAGAGAGATAGAAGTACTGCCAGGATACAATTTGAACAATATAAGATATGTAGATGGCACAGTGCTTATAGCAAACATAGCAAGAAAAATACAAGTCTTCATACAGAAGTTAGCAAGTGAAAATGAGAAGAAAGCTAAACACTAACTTCAAGCAAACTGAAGGCAGTGTTATCAGCAAAAAGATGACCCCAAAATGCTAACTACAGGTCAACGATACTAAAATCAAACAGGTGCAGAAATCTAAATACCTGGGAAGTGTGCTGACAGGTGATGGGAAGTGCGATACTGAGATTCATAGGTGTATTAGCATGGCCAAGGATGCATTTCAAAAGCAGAGCAGAGTCTTGAGAGACAAGAAGATTTTGTTGGAAACAAAGAAAAGACTACTGAACTGTTATGCAATATCTGTCATCCTATATGGCAGTGGATGCTAGACGATTTTATCAAAGATGAAGGAGAGAGCAATAGAAATGTGGTTCTACAAAAGGATGCTGAGAATACCATGGACCAAAGACGTGATCAACAATGACGTCTTGATGAGGAAGCAAATGAAAAGAAAATTTATACTTAGCATCAGAAAGGTACAGCTAAAGTTTCTGGGACATGTCTACGTTGTGGTGCAATGGACATTGGCTCAGAATGAGAAATCAGTGAGCCAACTTAGAATTCCAGTTGAATTCCTTGCATTCACTTACACACAAATAACCATGAAAAAGCTATTGACCAGTCTCTTCCCCCCAGTCATGGGTTAAAAAACAGGACAGGTTGGGTTCTATAGCCTCGGCTGGCAACCAGTCTACTACAGAAAGTAATGGCAACCTACTGTGGAATAATCTTCTGTCCAGTTAGTCCTGTCTCTTTCAAGACATGATCACCCAAGTGTATATCATATATGGCAATTAAATGACTGAATGGCAACCTACTATGGAAAATCTTCTGCCCAGTCAGTCATGTCTCTTTTGAGACATGAGCACTCAAAAATGTGTATCATGTATGGGGCTTAACTGACTGACTGACCGAATGAGCAAAGAGAGCCTGGAGAATCTATTATTTACAGGATGGATAGAGAGAAAGAAAGCCAAAGAAAAGTAGTGCAAGACATCTGATGGGCTTGTGCAAGTGGATGACAGAATGGAGTTTAAGAGAGATACCAAGAGAAAAAGTGTTAAGAGCGGCAAGAGATAAGAGCAAGTAAAAATTCATGATCACCTACATTCATGATCACCTACATGAAAGGACATGACACATAAAGAAGAAGATGACTATATTGGCTTCCATGTTCCACTATTTTACCAATGAAATAGTTGAATGTAACTACACATTTATGCCAAAAGTTTCTTTTCTCGTTATTCCTGCCTGTGGAACTCCCTTCTGTTTACTTGCTCCCCCTGATAACTACAATCTTAATAAATTTAAACGCAGCATTATTTGCCACCTTCTGTCTTCTTGAATCCCATTTATTGTTCATTCTTTCCTCAATAACCACTATACCCAGTTTTTTCTCTCACTTTAACTCTCTGTGACCCCCTGTGTACTAGTGGCATTCCCGCCTTGCTTTGGGTGGAATGATTAAACAAAAAATATACATTTGACAAAAAGTGCTACATTTTTATTTCTCCTAAAAAGAAAAAGAAAAAAATTTGGCTAACATACATTGCCTTTTTCCGAAAATTGTATTCATTAAAATGAAAACATTTATTTTTGGTTTCTTTATTTCTTTATTTTAGAAAAATCAAGAATTGGTAAATATTACTTTTGTGAGGCAGTTTTCTATTTTTTCAATATTTTTTTCATATTACTCTTACTATTAAACATGCTTTTTTTTCTCTCAGATATTACTATTAAATGCTTTTTCTTTCCTGGCAATCATCTTTTAAAAATCTTTTTGTATTCTGAAATGTTTAGTCAATGTTCCAATCTGTATAACAATGGCTTTGAGCCTTACACATTTTGTCTTTTTCATGAAAAATTAAAAGGATTTTTTTGTCACTATATCTTTCATTTATTATCATTTAGGTTCCAGAACCTCAAATGGAATAAAAATGAAAAAAAAAAAAAAATGAAGCATGCCTCTACTTCTCCTCCCCATCATTATTAGAAGTACAGAAATACAAATCCAACAACAATAAAAAAAATTCTGAGTATAATTATAATAATGATGATGCCATCTCAGCTTTTGATTCTATCCAATTATTTGTACTTCAGCTTTTCTTTCCGAAAGCTCAACAGATTTTGTCAAATATAATATTCATTGTGCGGATGCAAATTTTATATCAATTATTTTTTCTACTACATGTTGCCATTGTATTACAATTTCAATTTCTATCTCACTCGCTCTCTCGCTCTCTCTCTCTCTCAACATATATATATATACATGTGTGGATAAATATATATTTGTATATATATGCACATGAATATATATATATATATATATATATATATATATATATATATAAAACATGTTTATATGTGTAAAAGTAGACACTGAGGTCAATACCAAATGGAAGCAATCTGTTTCATGCTTGAATGCAATTTTCAGGACACATTTGTTGTATTTTGGCTCAACTATATATGCTGCTCAATGAGAACATTGACATTGTGTCTTGGTTAGCAAGCTTGTTCTGCTAGGGCCTATTGCAACTGATTATTGAGTTTGATCCTCACTGGGTACCCCAAACGTTTGGCCTTGTGCTACATCTAAGCAGGGCTTAGAAAATCAACTATATATGTTGCTAAGTGATACATTATATGCAGTAAGGTCTTTATTTTTGTCTTTTATATTGTATATTTTAGCAGCAGTCTCACTTTTATGCAGGTTTTATTAAAAATGACAAACAAGGTATTTTGGCTAAGTTTTTATGTACTTTTTCATGTGAGAAAACTTGACCATCACTTCTCATGTGACAAAACTTAACCTTGTCAATCATTTTTAATGAAATTTTTGATATTGAATACTTTTGACAATAAATCTTTCTCTTTCTCTCTCTCTCTCTCTCTCTCTCTCTCTCTCTATATATATATATATATATATATATATATATATATGGTAATATTTTTATTATAAGTTTATAATAAAAACATAGTTTACTGCCACACACAAGCAGTTGTGTTTCGGTACTACCTTATTAGCACTTCATCAGACAGGGAAAATCTTATAATATGAATATTATCATATATAATGCTCTACTAAGTATCAATCACTCTTAAAAAAATAAATCACTACAAACAGTGGACTGTCAACCCATTAGTTTGTACTATTTTTAATATATATATATATATAAGGATACTGAAAAATTCATGGTACAAACTACTTTCCAAGCTTACTATTTCAGTGACAAAATATCAGAAATATTTATATGAGATAAAGTAAAAGGAGAAAAGATGTCCCAAATGTACTGATATGTTTGGTCAAAAAAGAATATGATTTTCATTGCTTTCAGTCAATCTTCTGGATTGGCCCAAGACATTTGCAGGTCATCCATATGTATCTCTGCCAATAAAAATGTCATTGTTTTTTCTATCAAAATCTGTAATCATGGTTATATTGTGAAAATAATTTTTATTGGATTATATATTCACACAAAACAAATTAACTTTGCAAGCTGGTTTTCTAAAATAGAGGACTTACTTTCTTAAAGATTTCTATGTCAGTATCTCTCTCTCCACACACACACACACACACACACACACACACAGAGAGAAAGAGAGAGATTTAGAGAGATTAGATATGTTTAAAAAAAATTGGGCCTCATCAAGAATGAATTCAAATAAATTGTCTGGTCTATTTGTCCATTTAAATTCAAATTCAAATAATTCAGACATCTAATAGAAATTCAGACAACTTCATTCAACACATGTGTGCCCTATCTAAAATGACCACTGTATTTTTAGTCAATGAGTTACCAGAAGGAGCAACTTGTGAAGATTAACAGACCAGATTCTGGGAGGTAGGTGAGGTAAAAAATTTTAGTACCCCTTTTTATGTATACATACATACATACATACAAGAATAGGGTAGGTATAGATGGAATAAAATTTTGGATCCAAAGAGACACTATTCTTAAAAAAGTGCTCAGTACAAAGTAGAGCAAATAATATTTATTTAGAATTTATAACATAAATATGTTATAATATCTCTCCAAAAGTAGCCATTTTGTTTCAACACTATCAGTGTCTTATCAAGTGGTAAAGTTTATTTCAAGTCTTGAACCTTTTAAAACTCTCCAGCTTGAAATAAACCTCATCACTTGATAAGACACAGATAGTGTCAAAATAAAATGGCTACTTTTGTAGTGATATTATAACATATTTATGTTATAAATTCTAAATAAATACAGACACACACACACACACACATATATATATATATATATATATATATATATATAAAGAGAGAGAGAGAGAGTAAAATGGAATGGATAAGGAATACCTATTTAAATCCTTGGGGAGATTTTTCAGGCGCTGTTTAATAAAGTATATCTCATCAATGGATTACTAATTATACATATATATACATATAGGGTACTATGGATAAATTATCATCTAAATTATGCACAAATAAAAATAATACTAACTTCTCATTTTAACAAATATATTTACTAAAATTACGCAAAAATATCTTGAAATACTAGAGAGTAAATTTATTTAATAATATCTCTAACCACCAGACCACCTTGAAATCTCCTGCAATTTTTCTGGATGGTTTCTTTGTTTAGGTTGGTGAATGCTGCCATAATCCTTGCTTTCAATTCATCTTTGATATTTCAAGGAATTTTGTTGGCCTCTTGCTCAACTGTGTCCCATACGTAATAATCAAGGCAGTTGTTATAGTCTGGTGAGTTAGGTGGTCATATATAAAGAGGTGATGGGGTCGCAAATATTCATAGCCATGACTAGCAACTACCCTTTTGATCCAGGGCAGCACTATCTCTTCAAGGCACTTGATGTAAGCCTCTGGGTTGAGTCTGATGCCCTCACCAACAAACTTGAGAGTTTTATATAGATATCACCGTTTACTCTCGCCTTGATCAAAAATCTGCTGAGGTTGACAAAGCAAACCTCGCTGCTGAGCTTGGGAAGGACCTCCAATCTGTGGTGGACTGGAGTAAGAAATGGCTCATAAATTTTAATGCTTCCAAAACAAAGCTGCTATCTATTAACCATTATAGACAATCGCTCGTACCCCACATTAGCATGGATCAGGCTAGCTTCCCTGAGAGCAAAACACTACTGTAAAAGCTTTTATCTCTTGCACTTCCCGCCTGTGAAATTCCGTTCCATATACTTGCTTCCCCGACAGCTACAATCTCCAGGAATTTAAATGCAAGGTCAATAGACATCTCGTATCTCACAAACTTGCATCCATTCTCTCAAGCTCTTTTCTCCATCCACTCCACTCTCATTAAACCAGTAATCTCATCCGGCTATTACCCTTCTCCTGACATTTTCTATAACTAACCCCTCTTTCTCATCACTATCCCATATGTAACCCCCTGCACAACAGTGGCAGTAAAACTGTCTTGTTTGGAGTGAAATGATTAAAAAAATATATATATATATGTATATACAGTCATCTGCTATAAGATCTGTTTTACTGTATTACAGCTTATAAGTACGGATAGACATCCAATTGCTTCTAGCCAGGATTGAAACCCAACTGAATTGACATCAGTTGGTGCTTCTACCACTCAGTAGGCAGACTTTAGCATGTTATATACAATGTGAACACACACCAGTAGCCAGACTGTTCAAATTCATTACTGAATGCAAAATGCATGAGAAGATACTGTTTTTAAGTCTACCATTTCTTCATAGTGCTTAATATATATATATGTATATAAAAAAAGAAAACTCAACACGTCATTTAGATTGGTTATAAATTATAATTTATTTCTTTGAGCTAAATTAGCTCATTTCATCAGACCATACTATATATCTTTCATTCGGTACAAAAATATTTACCAGAATAAGCATTTCTTTAAAATGAAGAGGAAAACAAGTAAAAATATTTAAAGACAGAGACATTGGCATTAGTTGGGGATCTAAACCAGTCATGAAGAGGTCATCTTTCTTGGATGGTGATCATAAAGTCATTATACACCTACTCACAATCTCATGGATACATATATACGTGTAACCCGACATATTAACACATTCATGTATACTTATTATATCCACATACATACATGTCCATACATCCACATATGTACATACAAATCTACCTGTGTTTATACTGATATATACTTACAGACTTACATCCATCCATGCTCACATATAAATCTTGCATTCGTATACTCACATACATATTTTTATAAAGATGGGATTTCCCCGCATATAAATAGTACTACAATTATATAAGTATACTAACAATTCTCACACATACTCACAAATTACACATATATTTGCATACTTACACACATTCCCACATCTATTGAGCTCTCTATACATATATAACACTTTATAATTTACATTAAGTTGATCTTGTTGGATTATCCTCACTGTTTACAGACTGGACATCTATACCTATATATATATATATATATATATATATATATATATATATATATATACACAAACACACACATATATATATATCTGTATGTGTTATGTAATATATGAATTAAATTCTTTATCTGTATGCCTTTACTTTGTAATTAACATATCCAGAGAAACTAAAATTAACAAGCACTTTATTTTTAATTGGGTTCCCAAAATACTCAATGTAATGTTTTCTGTTTTATTTGATAATTAATTAATTATATCAGTAGAATTAATTAGTTTCATTATCTACACACAAATATTTGATGCCATAATATAATTCTCCAGAAACAACAGGGAGTCTGTGTTGATTAATTTTACTGGTCAATTTTTCAAAATTGCAACTAATCTTTCTTAGACAAGAAGGAAATTCTGTCAGAAATTGTCCAAAATTCATTTCAGAAATATGATCTAATTTTGGAGTATATTTCTTGTACTTTTTCTGAAAAGAACTTTGGACAGTTTATGATTGAATTTTTTTTTCTGAGAAGAATTATTTGTAATCTGGAAAAGCTAATCAATAGAATTAATTGACACAAAATATCTTTTGGTTTTAATAACATTTGCCTAAATATATAGAATATATGTGTATGTGATAAGATAAAGAAAAAAATAGAAAGCCATGAGGAACCATGATCTCCTACGTCCTGAAAGGACATGGTACATAAAAGAAGTCAACAAAATTCAAGCTGCAAAGAATGTTTTAGCTATCATTCATTCTTTACTTAATTTTCTATCTAATGTGTGTCTTCAAGATGTGGGTGACCATGGCTCTATACTGTCATTTGCAAGGCTTATCTTTTTGCTATATCTCTTAAGCCCTGTTTGGCTAACTATTTATACAAGCTCATGAGGTAGATTATTCTCTGCTTCCTCTTTTTTTCTTGCCTTTAAAGAAATGAGAGTTTGAAAAATTTTACTCACAGGATATATTCAAAGAAAGAATAATAAAGGAAATCAATGCATAATCTCTCTAGTGATTTAAATTAAATGGATGGCAGAACAAGGTTTAGGAGATATAACAAAAAGATAAAGAGGCAGGATACTATGGATGGCTGTGATAACCAACATCCTGAAGAGACATAGTACAGAGAAGAAAAAGAATAACAGATGTTATAGTCTTTGATTTTTTTAATTTCTTAGATGAAATATTGTCATTATTAATGTCAGACTGGTATTACTTTTATTTGCCTGTACATTTAACAATGCTGCCATATCTGGTCTGGTTCTTCTATTATATATATTTTTTTAATCATTTCACCCCAAGCAAGGCATTTTACCACTACTGTTGCGAAGGGGGTTACATAGGGGAAAGTGATGAGAAAGAGGGGTTAGTTATAGAAAATGTCAGGAGAAGGGTAATAGACAGATGAGAATATCGGTTTAATGGTGGTGGAGTGGATGGAGAAAAGAGCTTGAGAGAGTGGATGCAAATTAGTGAGATAGGAGATGTCTATTGAGCTTACATTTAATTTCCTGGAGATTGTAGCTGTTGGGGAAGCAAGTATATCGTAGGGAATTCCACAGGCGGAAAGTGTGAGAAAAGAATCTGTTACAGTAGAAAATGTGGTTACTTTTTATCAGTTTCACTGTAAAAGGATGGGACCTAGTAGCCAATCTAGTATCTCATGTAAATTCATACATAGGCGGCACCACTGAGCTAAGTTCATTGGTGCAGAAGCCATGAAAATATTTGTAGCAGAGGGTGACAGCAGCTGGGCTGCCAAGTCGGTATGAATTACATTACAGATTCTTCGTTGGCTCGAAATTATTGACAAAATTCAAAGGTTCTGTAATGTAATTGATTATGACCTATTATGATGCATTTCAGAAGCTGAGTAAAGTATTAAAAGACAGGAAAATTACACTAGAGATAAAGAAGAGAGTACTGGATTGCTATGTGATCTCAGTTCTTCAATATGGCAGTGAGGGCTAGACAATCTCATCGAAGTTAAAGGAAAAACTTGAAGCAACTGAAATGTGGTTCAATGATGAGGTTCTGGAAAGGATGGAAACAAAAAGGAAATTACCACTGAGCATCAGGAAAAGACAGTTATAGTTCCTGGGACATGTGATGAGAAAGAAAAGCTTGGAGAATCTAATACTCACAGGTCAGATAGAGGAAAGAGAAGCAAAAGAAAGTAGCGGATAACATATTTGATGGACCTGAGAAGGTGGATGTCAGAGCTGGGGTTGCGTGGTGTACCAGGAAAAAGCATTCTAAGATCCACCAGGTATAAAGAGACATGGAAGGCCATGATTGCCTATGTCCTGAAAGCACAAAGCAAATAGAAGAAAAAGAAAAAGAATCTTGACTTCAGTCACTTACCCAGCAATATAATGTGGCTTCCCACTGTCTTTACTACAAATATTTTCATGACAATTGTTCTGATCAGCTGTTCTCCTTAGGCACTTATCTGTATAAATTTTAAAATGCTACTGGATTGGCAACTGGGTCTTGCCAATTTACTGCTAAAGTAACTAAATGGAACTGTCAGTTCTATTCTAATGGTGATTTTGCTCACACTTCTCACCTGTGGATCTTCCTTTTACCTTTTTACTTCCCTGCAACCTACAATCTTCAAAAATTTAAATTTATTGTCAGTCACTATCTTCTGTCTTTCTGAATCCTGTTTCTTTATTGCTGTTTTCATCACCTCTCCTCACTAAAGATTTCTCATTAACTTTTACTGGCTGTAACGTCTTGCATCCTAGTGGCATTATCACCTTGTCTAGGATTAAACAAACTTTATTATTGTTAATTTGGAAATTCAGTGACTGTTAAATAAATCAAATTAATAAAGAATAAATTTAACTCTGACAAGATAACTCATACTCTGTATTTTTATAAACTCATCTTAAATAAAAACAAAAAAACAGTTACTTCAAGTGACTTGACCCACAGAGTTGTGAGTTCAATACCTGGCTACAGCAGTGGTGAACAAAAAAATTAGAGAGTTGAGTTAAAGGGGGACAGCTATATGACATCTATAAGTAGCATCGCACATGAAATGAGAATAATATACCCCAGTGATTGTTGTGATGCAGTGGATATTGGCTAGGAATGAGAAATCAGGTAGCTGAGTTCAAATTCCAGTTGATTTCCCTTCGGAAAGGTATTAATCTGTCAGTTATGGGTTAAATAACAGAACAGATTGGGTTCTATAGCCTTGGCTGGCAACCAGTCTACTGCAGAAAATAATGGCAACCTACTGCAGGATAATCTTCTGCCCAGTCAGTCATTTCTCTTTTGAAACATGATCGCACAAGCATGTATCACATATGGCACTTAACTGACTGATTGATCAAAATAAAAGGTTTAGCTTAAAATTTTAACACCTGAAAAAGGCTAAAGTGTGCAATGGCTGAAACATCGTAAAAATGGCAATAAAGATGAGTGTAAATAATGTAAAAAAAACAATTCTTTGGACAGTATTTTATCTAATTTGAAAAAACTTTAACGTAAAACTTCGGGTGTTAAAAATTTGTTAATAACTACCAACAGAAAAAGTAGAATTAATTTAGATTCAAAATGAAAAAAACGGCCCTAGAAAATACTTTTTTTTAATAAAATAAGCAATTCAACTTAAAAGAACATGGAATTATTTACATTATGAGGTAATGCATTTGCATAGGAAGTCACCAAGAGTATAAATTGTTACAGCTATTACCCATGAGATATTTGAGTGCTTACCACTTCCCATGATTTAGTTACACTACAAAACAATGGCAAAAAGAACCAAATGAACAATTATCACTTGATAATTACAAGTACACAGAAGCATTGCTTAGGGTTCTAGCAGCTAAATCTAGTGCAAAAAAGCTTAATGATTTGAAATCAGTTGAAAGAGAACACCAGATAACTGATCTCTTCTTGGCAAATTTGGGTTGTGAGGCTATTATAAATGTATCAGCAATTATACACTCAAGACAGTTGACATTCAATCTTATAAATCAGTTAATTGTAAAAAGCATAGCACCTAAGAAAAAGCTAGTGAATGGAGAGAGATCTAAGTTTATGAACATTTCACAAAAAGTGAATAAACCAGTCATTAAATATGTTCTTCCTTTAAAACAGGCTGCCAAATATTGTGTGTTTGAGAAACTGGGATTGGAAAACGTGTCACTTGAAAAGTATTTGATTCAAATGAAATTGGTAAACAGTCTTCAAAAGGAGGAGTATCAACAAATGTTTTTAATGCAGTTACAATTGGAAAAGCTCTCACTAGAACAATGTGTCAAATTTTTTCAGTGACAAGAATTAATTCAAAGTTTAATTCAACAAAAGTTACGGCTCTGGTAGAGGAATAGGATACATGCATGATAGAGGAAAAAGTCAGAATAATGTGTACTTGGTGTCGCTATAAACATCAAAGAGAAAAGTAAAAATGTCTGGTATATAAAAAAAAGATGTGAAAAGTTTTACAATATGAATCATTTTAAATGTATGTGTAAATCCAAAAAGAAATAACATAGACATGGATGTCTTTTCGAAAAAAAATTAAAAAAACTTTTTAAAAATCCAAATCAAGAATATTTTACTGGACATGCAACTATATACAGGAAGTGATATCACTTTGATACCTAGAAATATTTGGAAGAAATTAGGAAAACCAATTTTAAAGAAAAACCTTGTTCAACTGCATCAGCTTAACAATGTTAGGCTATTTTGAAGCCTACGTGGAACAAAAAAATAAGTTTGATGTATTATCAATTATCATGTAAAACTGTCAAAAAAATCACTGTCTAACAGAAAATGTTGTGTTAAACATAAATTTAACAAAATTAATGAACAAAGTCAGGGCAGAAGAAAACAAAATTTTGAAAACTATGAAGCAAAGTTAAGACTAAAGGAAAATGTCTCCTCCTCATATTTTCAAGCACGAAAAGTGCCAATCTATCTATTACAAATAGCTGTTGAAAAGCTAAAAAAAATTACTGGAACAAAAATTACTTGAATGAATTCTACCTGATGGGAAAAAAGAACTCCCCATTAGAAATTTTTTTTAGAAAAAGATCTGTGCATATGTAGTGACAAAATAGGTATTTGTCTATATTTCTGAGATGAGGTAGTATTTACAGTATTTATATTATTCGAACTATTGTCCACATCATTGTTGCCATTAGTACTACATTTTGGCCATTGTATGTTAGGAATTTCAAACTGAACCCTTTATTACAATCACTGGGGCATATAATTCTCATCACTTGCATAGTAATGCCTTGATTGGAAGTCATGAGTTATCTCTCTTTAACCCTGCAAGTTACTTATTTACCACTGCTGTAGCCTGGTATTGAACTCACAACTCTTTGGGTCAACTCATAGAACTAATTAACATCTATATCCACTGGACCATGAGGACAAGAACAACTGAATTTTTGGGACTTATAAACTTAATGTCCAGTAACCCTTTTTTACCAGAGTTCATATTGCAATTTTTTTATGTTAATGGTTTTCTCTAGTATTTTTTACCAGAGCTCATATTGCAATTTTTTGACACGAGTGGGTATAGACATTGGTTATTTCCTGTGAACATCATACAAATGGCAACAAAGATGAGGACAATAGTCTGAATAATGTAAATACTGTACAAAATAGGTGTAAACCATGAAATATGTGAAGACTCATATCCTATCTCCAATGATTTGAACTCTCTCACAGGTATGAAAGTATTCTCTAAAATTGACTTAATGTCAGCATGCCATCAAATACCTATTGATGAAGCCTTTAAAGAAGAAATAAACACATCAATAGACTTGGTAAAATAGAAAAGAATGTTGTATAGAATTAAAACCTCAAGTGTGATTTTTCAAAGGGCTATAGAGCAAGTTATTTTCAGTAATATAAAAAATACAATATGCTACCAGAATGCATTTGTATTGGTGATATTAATGATGAAGAACTAAAATAGAAAAGCAGTATGATTTTGAATAAGTTAAAAAATGCTGGATTAACAATTAATGAAAAAAATGTGTACACAACACTAAAAATATAATGAAGGAATATCTTAAGACCAATCGTTAACTGACAAAATAATAAAAATTGAAGTACCTAAGAACAAAAAAGAAGTGGAATCTTTCTTAGGACTTACAAATTTTTACAGATGATATATAGAGTGATATTCTGAATTGACAGAACCTTTTGCTGCTCTAAAGAAAAAGAAGGTTAAGGCTAGATGCAGGGTAGTCAGGTGAGTTTACAGATGTAGAAGAATATATAAAAAGGTGTAAAATGTGTAATGCCTAAAGAGTCCCAACCTTGAGAGAGAGTAAACATGGATCATATTGATGTCAATGGAGTGGGATTATTACTAATGGTGATAGATACCTATTCATGTTGGTCAGAAGTAATACAGGTCTCTCCCAAATAAGTTCAACCATGAAACAAGTATTAAGGATCATATTTTCAAAAAATGGAATTCCAAAAATGCTAGTATACGACAACAACTCAGAGTTCTGTAATGAAGAACTATACCAATGGTTGAACAAAATTGGAAGCAAACCATATAAAACCCCACTGTACCATCCTCAATCAAACAGATTAGCAGAAAGGATGGTGCAAACTGTTAAAAATGGGCTGAAAATATGTCTACAAAGGAAAGAAAAAAATAGAAATATTTTTTCTAGATTGTTGCTAAGCTTTAGGACACTATTACATGCTTGAAGATCAAAAACCCTGTTCCCCATCATTAGTAGATAAATTACAATCTCATTGACCATGTCTTATGCCACAAATGAAAAATCATTGTATAAAAAGAATAGTGAATCTAATCTACAAGAGGCAAGATTCATAAAGCAAAGTAGACAGAACACTATAATAATAGAAAAAAATGGAAATAGGATATTAGCACATGCAGACCAAGTTAGATTGTAACATGATAGCAATGAAAAAATGTACAGTGAGCCCGAAAGTAATAAAAGCAAAAGTGTCATGTCAATGCACAACAAACATGACAGTAAAATTGAGAGCAGCATAGACTCTGAAAATGAACAATTGTTGGAGAAACACTCCAATGAAAAAAGAAAAAGATCATGATCTTCCATATCTAGACAATCTCTTATGAAAAAAGGAGGAAGATAGTGAGGAAACAAAGGCCTACAAAAGAAATACCCGGAAAAATAAGAGGATAAAACATTTTTTGGTACAGAGAGATGAGGTGACCCATTTACATAGGAAGTCACCAAAGTATACATATCTATAGCTATTACCCATGAGATAGTTGAATGATTACCACTTCTTGTGAGTTAGTAACACATTAGAATTGCATATCCTGTGATGATAGTTAATTGTAAAATGCTGATGAATAATTGTCATCCTAGAAGCATTATTGCCTTCCTTGGTCTAAAATGATTAAAATAATCTTTGTTATAGCTAATTTTTAAATTCAATGACTGTTAAATAAATAAAATTAACAAAGAATAAATTAACATCAGCCAAGATTTGAGCACATATTTTGTATTTTCATAAACATGTATCAAATAAAATAAAAACTAAAAAACAATATTTTGGACAATATTTTATCTAATTCAAAAACCTTTAAGATTAAACCTTAAGAATCAGAAATATGATCATTACCAACAGAAAAAGTAGAATTAGTTTAGATTCAAAATGAAAAAAGCTCTCCCCAGAAAATGTGTTTTTTTCAAATAAAATAAGCAATTCTACTTAAAAGATGGAATTATTTACATTAGGATTGCATCTTCTCTGATGGTAGGTAATTTTAAAATGCTGATGAATAATCATCTTATGTTTGAAGATTATTTGATTTACCCCAAAAGTCCCTGATTTAAGTAACATGAAAAAAACAAAAGCAAAAACACAATAAACATTAGAAAGAAAGTAGATGTTAAAATTCCCAAAATATGGGCAATTAGTGCAAAATAAGAAGTGCTTGTGTGGTAAAAATGTCAGTGTTGAGTGAATCAGAGAAGAAGATTAATGTTTGAAAGTCGGGAATTTCCATTAAGGAAATTTCTGAGAATCTGAACATTTTTTTCCTTTGCAGCTATTCTTACAATTGCCTATAAAGACTGAAATTTCTCCTAGGCAGCTGTTATTGAGTTATGGGGATAGACACGGGAAGCTCAAATGTCTCCCAGATGTGTTTGCTATTCTTATTTCCAAGTAGTGAGAATGTGAAAAGATTCTTATGATAGACAAAGATACACACACGCATGCACACATATATGTGTATATTACTTCAAATATTATTTTAGTGGATATGTTATTTTGAGTAGAATGTCCCATTTTTCTTAAATAGTTTTTATTTCATCTACTGGCCTGCGAATTTGACTTTTGAGAAAAATCTGAACAAGGAGTTAGGCTTTAAAACAAATAGAATCTTGTTTGTCTGTGAGGTTCTCCATAGCCAAGTGGTCTAAAGCACACCAGATTGAAGATTGGTTCCTCCTGCAAAGAGTGACATAAGTTTGAATCCTACCAAAAGGCTCATTTTATTATTAATTTTTCTCAAACATGTAGGGTCATATATGAAATAATACTGTTTAAAAAAATAAAAATTTTTACTCAAATAAGAGTGTTCACCAAAAATAATGCTTCCAGTAATAAAAATCATATATGTGTGTGTGTATGTGAGTGTATGCATATTTTGAGGAATTGCAAAATGACTGACCTAAGATACATCATAAGAGTTTTGATAATATTTCATAAGCAGAAATTATCTCCTTCAGGTAGCAAATATCATACATCTAGTAACTGCTAAAATTTTAAATGTAATTTAACTTAATTCAAATATTTATGAAAGACATTCATTTTATACAAAGCAAAATGAAGAATTTTTTTTAGTCTATCTTTATTAAAAATATTGTCAATGTTAATGAGATCATGTATCTCTATAACTCTGCCATTTGCCTATGCTTAGAATATTGCTGCCACTTATGGTTCAGTGCTCCTCCTATTTACGTTAAGTTCTTTGATAAAATCTAAAAAAGAATCAGCAGTATTATCAGTCCTGATCTTGCAGCTCGGCTTCAGTCACTTTCATACCACTGTAAGAATGTCTCTCTCTCTACCTTTTCTATAAATATTTTCATGGCAAATTATTTGGATGAGCTCTTTACTATATTTATGGATTTAAAAACAGTATTTTGATTTACAACTGAGATGGCTAGAAGTAGCCTTAACTTCTATGATGACAGTTTCCTTTCTCACACTTCTTGCTTGTGGAACTTCATCTGGCTCCATGCTTTCCAGCCAACTTTAATATTAAAAAATTTAAATGCAATATCATTTGCTATCTACTGTCCTCTTGATTACTCTTTTCTCTTCTTCCTCATTATAAGATAAATTAAAAAAGACAGAAGTATATGATCAATTAAAAAAAATAGTTAAATTTTTTATTCACATTTGTTTGATGTCAGGCTATCTATCTATATGTATGTATTTATGTAAATGAGAATATGATATATAAATTTCTCCAAATCAAAACAATATTAAGTAAATGAATTTAAACTTAAAAAAAGATTATGTGTTATTTACATTTGTTCTCTAATTTCTTACTGAACTTTTCCCAAATTTACCTCTGAAGATGATCTTAGAAAGGGTGGAAACTACAATAAAAAGCTAAAGTGCCTTCTTTGCTGAATTTCATCTTAACATCAGAAAACCGATTAAACAAGTGGAAAGATTAAGTATAAAAATAAGTAGATAAATTATGTCTATATTATTCAATATACATACATATATATATATATATATATATATATATAAACTTACTTAAGTGGTGCTGAACTTTTTTCTAAAAGATAATAATCTATATATATCTATAAATAAATATCCTCTCTATTATAATAAAGCCTATTATGCATTTATTTGCATATATATATATATATATATATATATATATATCCAGATAAAAAGGAACAAAGGTTTTACGATTTTGAGTTCCCTGGTATTTATTTTTTTATAAACATGTAAATTATTTTCACAACCAATATCCAACATTGCCTGATGACGAGATTCTATCTCAAAATATAGAAATTTCTGTGTTGCAATGTACTTTTAATTCATAATTATATATATCCTGTCATGCTTATAGAGAGAGAGACAATAGCAAGACCATGTTAGCTCATTTTATTAGAGAGAAAATAGCAAGGGAATGTTGGCTCAGTTTATTTTTTTATTACCAGTTATATATCCTGTCTATTTCAATAAGGACTGTTGTATATATATATATATATATATATATATAATATTTTCCTGCTGTTATGGTCAGTGCTTGGATAATTTTGTTTTTTTTCTTATGCCTTAATATAAGGTACTCAACAATAGATACAGTAGGTACATCAATATATATGTTGACATCATTTTAGCAACAGATCGATATAGATATTTTGTTGTCATTTTTTATGGCATGGGCCCACTCATATATATATATATATATATATATATATATATATATATATATATATATATATATGTTGAGTTCTTTGTCATGAAGTTGCCAGTTACAATGATACCAAGCTATATCTATCCATAATCATACTTTTAGAATAGTCTAACACAAGCATAAAAAAACTAATTTATATCAACAATATAGATTATTTCTTTTTATATATAAAAACTAATTCAAAATGCAAACTAATTGAGAAATAATATCCCTGACTCCTATGAGCCTGGGTGATTCTCTAAAGGTGAGCTTAACTCTACAAAATTAATTTTTTACTGCCATTCCAAAGAGTAAAGATCTATTTCTTATCAAACCTTAGAAATGTTGCATTATCGATTTTGTTTTATGTGAACAATATATCAAGTGTTTTATCTAAGCAGCGGAGATCTGTTATGAACAGTAACAATGATATATCAGTCAATAAACTATTTGGAAATTTTCACTCACATCACAGGAACTAATAGGTAAAAGGTGTTGCCAATATCTTGAATTCTTGAAACCAATTGAGATTCACAGCTTTTTTCAACTCACTTGAGAAACTCTTGAAGAGAATTGTCTCCTTGAACGGCAGGCAGTGTTCCTGTTTTGAAAACAATACTCAAAACTGCAGGCAAAGTGCCACATTAAGATTGCAGAGGCTAAGTTACTTGTGAAACTACTTGAAAAATTCAATTTATTTCTTGAGAAACTCCTTACCATGTAAAATCAATTATTTGAATTCTGTACAAATTTAGTCTCGGAATAGTGTTCTGGGGCATTTCATTAAAGTTGCTACTGTGAAGACGCACAATTATCAATATGCAGAGCCTTGTGGTTGTATCATGTGCATGTTTGCATTCATGCAAGGTTGGTGAGAAAAGGCTGGAATAATTGTTTTGATAGGATATCATATCACTTGAATAGATAAAAGAGCACTAGAGAGAGAAAAAAAAATGCCTGCTGAAGACTTTATTGTTCCAATACATATCTATACGCAGCAAAATTACATTAGCATAGAAGCAACCACAAGTGTTGGCTGAATATAAATTTTGAATACATTTCTTTCATGAACATTGATAAGCTCGGGATCTCAGAACACGGATAGGCATACAGCTCATAAAATAAATGAATAATACATCCACTTCTGTCATATTTTAAATTGTTTTGCTTAAAATTTACTAGTAATAATAATTCCTTTAATGCATCATTCTGTTGTTTTTACGTTTTTTTATTTAAACAATTAATTGAATTGCATCATGTTGAACATTTATTTTATTTATTTTATTCTAATTAGAGGATAACTCAGCATCAAGCTGTTTTGAACCCCCTCCCTGCAAACTCTGCAACCTCTGACCTGTTTTGTCATAGCGATGATAAAAATATGATAATTCTTTAGAAAATCACAAATCTGTCAGTTATTTTACTTAAGTTGGTTAGAGTTCTTTTTTGTATATGAGTAATTATGACTCTCCCCATCTTCCTTTTTTTGTTACTCATTGTCTCTCTCTTCTTCTATTGCCTTCAATATGACCTCCAAGTCTTCTTTCCTCATAAATTTCAACTATCTTTTTTTTTATTCTAATTATAAGTTATTTTTCTTTTGCTCACAAATTCCATCTGTCTTATTCTCAGCTTCCTTCTATAGGATAACATCTCTTTTGTGAGGAAATTTTTTAGCATCCACTGTCATATAGAAAGATTGATATAACACTCTTTTTTGTTACTAAGAAAATTTTCCAGTGTCTTAATATTTTGTTTAAGTTTTGGAAAGCATCATTTGGTATGCCAATACACCTTTCAATTTCCATCATCTTTTATAATACTTCTCAAAAATTAAATTTCTATACTAACTTGATTCTGACATCTCCAGTGTGTACCTTGAATCTTAGGTGTTTCCTTTTTGCTGGCAACCATATATTCTGTTTTTTACAATTGATGGTTAGAACTTTCTTCCCACTTTTTTTGAACAAAGATGAGGACAAACTAGACATAGCTTTGTTCAAAATTGCAAGATGCTATAAAACAAAAATGTTAACATAAAGTTCAGTCATGTTCTTAAATAGTCTTGTTGAATCTAAACTCTCATAAGGATATCAGTAGATCTTAGAATATACTATCCTTCATAATATCTCATTGACTGGCATTACAAAATCAAAATCAATGATCTTTATGAGATAACAAAACTATGTCACTTGAAGACTTGACTGTTTAGTACAGGTCAAAATATGTAGATCCTCTCCCAACTTATTTTGTGTGGCTCACCTTTTATTTGGAATTTTTGACCATGCATGCAAATTAGCAATAGCTTTAAAAGTCATGGGCTTTTAAGACATGGGCTACTAAAAATTGCTTCAGTGAATCTATCAGAAAATTTTCCAGTCAATTCAAGGGCTCCAACTACAACTGAAATTTCTGATACAGTACTGTGCAAGAGTATTAGGACAAGAACTATTTTATTTTTTATGAGACATATTGACAGAAAATAAATAATTTAATTAAAGTAATTTTATTTGATTTACTCAACAAAGGCTTTAACAAAAAAAAAAATACTTGTTTCAAAATAAATTTAATATTTAGTATAATAGCCTTTTGCTTTGATCACAGCCTTCATTCTGTCAAGCATTGACATCACAAGCTTCTTCAATGTATCTATAAGTATCTCCTGCCAAGTAGCTTGTATTTGTTCTCAAAGTGTGTCTTGCAAAGTAACATTAGATTTATCAATTTTTTTTATCCCAAATATCCCATAGATGTTCAGTAGGATTAAGATCAGGGCTTTGTTGGGGCCAATTCAAATTCCAAAGCCTTCCTTCCTCTTCCTTTTTAGCTAAATAATTCTTACAAAGGTTTGGCTTTTCATCCTGTATTTGAATTTCAGTGAATTTTTTAGGAAAATTACCCCTGTCCTAATACTTTTTGCCCACTAGTATGCAAAAGTGTTAGGACAGGGGGGATTTTAAACTTTATTTTGATGCCTCATAAAAGATAAAATAGTTCTTGTCCTAATACTTTTTCACAGTACTGTATATGCTATATGCCATATTTTTGAGATTTCCATTTCAAGATCCTTGCATTTTGATAGTTTTTTGAAGATCTTCATATACATTACAATATGCAGGAATTTCTGTATCAATTAGAAAGCATTATTATTATTATTATTTTGTGTATCATAACTCTTTAGGATGTAGGGGATCATGACTCTCCAGACCTTACTCTCTTTTGTATCTCTTAGCTATGTTTGTCATTTTCTATCTCTCCTTGTTGTGCCATTTACACAAGCTTCTTTGTTTCTTGATGTTTCCCTATGCTTCTCTTGCTTTCAATATGCTTTTTTGAGAGTAAAACTATCCAAGTCCTTTTTCCTCATTATATGTTTTAGTGCTTCAAGATTTAGGTTCTGAGATATCATACAACATGAAAGTATTAAAAATACTTAAAATAGAAACATTAAAAAAAGTTACATCATTAACAAACATTTCGTATAACTGTCACAAAACTCTAAATAGAAGTATAGACATCCATTTTAGTTTTATGCAGCAGAACTTACAGAAATATTGGGGCATTTATATTAAAATAGCTGTTTGTTTTCAACATGTTTTTAATAATTTTGTTCCAAGCAAGACAATAAACCTGCTAAGATGCAAGGAGTTACTCAGTGCTAGAGAATATGAGAAAAATAAAACATTATTAAGGAGAGAGAAGAACAGGAAATAAAAGATAGGAGATAACAATTGACATTGCATTTAAATTTTTGAAGATCAATGTTCACTGGCAAGCAAGAAACCAGAAAAGAGTTATATAAATGAGAAGTGTGATAAAATAATCTGAGCATAGAAGTAACAATTACATCTTGCTATTTTAACTTTAAAATGAGACCTTACTGACAATCTAGTACTGCATTTAAATTCATAAAATCCAGGTACCAAATAGGAAGCTCACTGAAACAATTATCATGAAAATATTTGTGAACCAACTTTCCTATCCTCAAACCTAGCAACTAATTCAATATAATCTTTCCACTTTATATCAGCGGAAAATGTTACCCTGGAAGGTGCAGTGGGTCATTGTCCTGGATAGCATTATCCATGGTAGTGAAAGGCAAGAAAGGTTCTCTAAGACAATTTTGAAATTTTTCTTTCTCAGTTTGGATTTTTTGTGTGACACTTAATTATTGGTCAGAAGGATACTTACCTACATTGACAAAAGTATTTTTATAAATGAAAGCCACAACCATCTTCAGATAATGTTTGCCTTGTCTCTGTAAAAATTTGAAATTTAATTTTCGATCTTAAGCATTAGTGTATATTGTTATTTGACTTTTTATATTGAAATTTTTAAGGATTCAAAATATGAAACGTTTGATATATTTTGAAAAATATTTTTTTTTCTGAAATGAGTTCATTAATGCATCTATGGATGTCTTTTTTTTGTTAGTTGAAATATGATAAAAACATTCATTTTTTTGTTATATCCAATTTTTTTCCTATTCAGCTTTTTTTCTGTTGGACACCTACAACTTTCTAAATATCACAGCAAAATCATTAAAAAAATCTTTTGCATGAAGAGTGTTAGTTAACCTGATAGATTCCAAACTAATGCAAATATACACTTCAAAAACATCTAACTTTTAAGAGTGTGCATAAGAAAGCTACTAATTGGACTATGTCCCTTTTACCTTCAGGACATGAGCAATCATAGCTTTCTACAATTTCTTGTTCTTTTTAGCTCTTAGTAATTTTTTGGTTATCCCTCCTAAACCCTGTTCTGCTAACCATTTACACAAGCTTGTTAGGTAGGTAAAGTATTCTGTATGTCCTGTTTGTGTCAACATTTCTAAGCCTTCTTTCTTCAACTTTCCCTTTTAATCCTAAGTATAAGTGTTCGTTTTGTTTCCAAAAGAATTTAATCAACTCTAGTGAATATCTACATTCATTTATTCTCCAAGATAGCATTTACTAATTTTCTTTTTCCTTTCAGGATATTTTAATACACTTTCCATTTAATAAAGGACCTAAGAGCCATTCAAGATAAAGTTCATTTTATACACATAAGAGTAGAAGATAAGGAGTACACATTATAAAGATTAATAGGAAAGATAACCTTGTTCAATTTTTAAGTCAACTTTCCTTTTATAGTGATTACCAAATGCAGACGACAATTCTACTCCTGCAGCTTTCTCTCTCGCACTTCCCGCCTGTGGAACTCACTCCCGTATTCTTGCTTTCCTGACGGCTACAACCTCCAGAAATTTAAATGCAAAGTTAATACTCACCTACTAACCACTGGACTCTAGCTCTCTCCCCTCCCCTGTATAATCTTCACTTTCTCTCTGCCCATGTATCTGTCATTGCACCTGCTTTCTCAGCTTTCTATTGTTCCTTTCTAACTAGCTTGTACTCCTCACTCTTTTCTAATTAATCTTTCTACATTTATGTAACCCCCTGCACATCAGTGGCGTTTCTGCCTTGCTCGGGGTGAAATGATTAAAAAAAAAAAAAAAAAAAAAAATTAGGTAAGCATCCTCTCAGAATTCTGTTCTTTAGAGGAAAGGATCTTAAAAAGATGCTGTAATAAAACTTCATACATAAGTGATCATGATTCTCCACAGATTATTTTCTTTATCATCTGTGAATTGTCATGCATTTTGGAGAATCATTTCTCATTGTCTTCTTCTGCAGAGTTTACTTTCTCATAGAATGGTTGCCAACAAAATTTTATGGTTTCTTAATATGCTGTTCAGCTTTTGGAATGTTTTGGCCCTCCAAAAAAGCCTTCAGATCTCAGTATCTCACTTTTTGTTTTTTTGTTAGAATGCTTCCCAGATATTTATATTTTTGTACTTATTTGATTTTAGTATCCTCAATTTACAATTTGCATTCTGGGCTCATCCTTTCACTGATAACCATGCATTCTGTCTTCTTGTTTATTATATTTAGTCCTTTCTTCTTGCTTTGTTTTACACTTAGGAAGCTTAATTATAATTTAATTTGAATAATTGAAATATCCTATGCTTACCTGATGAAGGCCTCCTGTTAGGTAGAAATCATCATCTATCAGTTGCATCTCTGTCCTCAGATAGGGTGCAGCTCTGTTGTATCTCTGTCTGAAGACAGATATATTTCTGAGAAAAAGTATACTGAGAGATGCCTGGTCCTAGCAAACACTGTTCTGAGGCTGAACCACCCCATTGCACCAGAGTAGTGGCTTGATAGTTGCTACTGAGGCCAGTACAACTAATGGTTGCAGAGACTGGACAATTTTTGTGCCTGGCCCATGCGTATGCACTTGAGTTCCCCACACTAATCTTGACGTTATGTCACCTCTACATCTTAATGGGGAGACAAGATAAATATCCTATGCTTATCCGATTGAAAATAGTATCAAATGCTGATTTCAAATAAAGATTAGGCAGTAATAATAGAATATTAAAATTTGCAACAACAGTCAGTGATCTTATGTGCATTTAATTGATTGTCTATATTATATGAACTTTAACTCCCGCCATTACATCAATGAAAATACTAATTGACTTCTCTAAATCAATGTTGTGGCTTAAGATGAAAATATATCCTCATTATCATGGCTGCATATATGTATTTTTATGCATAATTATGTTTTGATTCCTTTTATTTATTTATGAGATATATCTGCTTAAAATACCATTAACTTCTTCTTTATGTGTTATGTCCCCTCAGGATGTAGGTGATCACAGCCGGCCACATCTTCTTGTCTCTTTTAGCTCTTTATAAATTTTGTATTTTTGCCATTTCTCCCAAACACTGTTCTACCATCCATTTAGTCAAGCCTATCAAATATGTTAAACCCTGTTTTCCTCTATCACTCCTTCTCTCAATCTGTCATGTGAGAATCAGATTTTTCAAGCACTGCATTCTCATTTCATGCCCTGGAAATTTCATCTACCTCTTCCTGATGTGAAGTATCTTTCCTTTTTGTTTCCATTTTCTCCTAAACCTTATTGATGCTCCCATGTTCCGTCCATGGTATCCTCAGCATTTTTCTATAGAACCACATTTCTGTTGCTTCAAGTCTCTTCTTCATCTTTGAGGTGATTGTTCAGCTTTTGTTGCCATACAAGAGGAGAGATATTATGTAACAGTTCAGGACACTTTTCTTTGTTTCAAACAAAATTTTATGGTTTCTTACTATGCTGTTCAGCTTTTGGAATGTTTTGGCCTTCCAAAAAAGCCTTCAGATCTCAGTATCTCACTTTTTGTTTTTTTGTTAGAATGCTTCCCAGATATTTATATTTTTGTACTTATTTGATTTTAGTATCCTCAATTTGCAATTTTCATTCTGGGCTCATCCTTTCACTGATAACCATGCATTCTGTCTTCTTGTTTATTATATTTAGTCCTTTCTTCTTGCTTTGTTTTTGCTACCATCTGTAGAATTTCTAATTGTGGAGAATAAGGAGATTTTCTGTCTTAAAAGCCATAACCTTGTCACAGAAAAGTAGAAAACATAATGAAAGACATCACACATCTTGGGTATTACTTCTTTTAACTGTTACTCTCAAGAAAAATGTTTGAAGGGACATATATAATACTTGTGTCCTGCACAAATAAATGCTGACATATTCCAACAATATATTTTAAATATATTACTTTTTATTTGGTAAGGAAATGGAGAGCTGAGTTCAAATTCTATTTGAGTTCATTATATTGATTAACATGCAAATAACCTTTGGAAAGGTTTGAATCCATCTCTTTTCCAACCAGATATGGGTAAATAGCAGGACTGATGGTGTCCTATAGAACTGGGTGGGAATTGATCTCTCAGAATAATAACACTGAATTCAAAACCTCCAACTTAGATTAAATAACCTCAGCAACTTGCACGTGGACAAGCATGGTGAACATGGCTATACCCCTAAAGAAATGGTCAACCAGAGACTGATTCTTCTAAGAAGTGATAGGGCACTGGCATTGGATCTGTTCTAATGATCTTTCATCCGTGGTGCCTTTTAATATTTTTTATTTTGTGTGTGTGTGTGTGTGTGTGTGTGTGTGTGTGTGTGTGTGTGTGTGTGTGTGTGTGTGTTGGTGCACCTGGGGACTACTGTCCAATTTCATTGTGCATTGCATAGTGACAAGAAGAATAGATATTATGTACTATCTCCTATTTAATTTGATCTATATCTCAGTCTGTTTATATTGATCGATATTATACCATTTCTATCTATCTATCTATCTATCTATCTATCTATCTATCTATCTATCTATCTATGTTTCCATCTAACTATCTTACTCTGTGTGTGTGATTCTCTCTCTCTCTCTCTCTCTCTCTTAAATCCAAATTTATCAATCATATTGAATTCATTTTACATTAATACATTCTTTGTATAAACATGTTCTCTAATTTGTTGCTATATGTGTATAGTTTACGTATATTTGTATCTATATATTTATCTCTCACCTACTTGCTGTGTGTATGTGTGTGTTTGAAAGGGTGTGTATATATATATATATATATGCAAAGGAGGAGAGAGAGACAAAATCAATGACAAAAAAGGCTATATTTTACTGTTCTACACATAAATATGTCTTGTCTGCATTCATATCTATCTATCTATCTATCTATCTATCTATCTATCTATCTATCAAAATTAACTGATGTGCGTGAGAGTCTGTATATGTGTGCCTCTTTCTTATTATATATCTAAATTTGAATTCATATTACATTAGTACTTTCTATGTTTTTCCCCTTCTACTTTCTTGCTATATGTTTATTCTGCATATATATATATTTCTCTTCCTATATATATGTGTGTGTATGTATGTATATGTGTATGTATGTACACAAATATAAAAAGAGGTAGAGACAAGATTAAAGACAGAAAAGGCCATACACAGATATACTTTACTGTTTTTATATATCAATGTCTTATTGTCTATATTTCTCATTCTGTTCTTATCTATCTACTTATGTGCACACACTATCTATCTATCTATCTATCTATCTATCTATCTATCTATGTCACTCTTCACTGCAATTAGCACGGAGGTGTACTGATTCAGAAGATGGATTAACACAAAGAAATCTAGGTCAAACTTATTACCCCAATTAATGCCATATGAGAAATAAATAACTGAGAAAGTAAGAGGGTACAGGAACAAAGAAAAAGAAAAAAAATTGATGAAAGATTCAAAGAAGAAAGACAACAGACAGAAAAAAATGGATAAAGTGGATGCAAGGAAGGGTCTGGGTGGGCTAAAAGAGAAATGATAATTTCAAAGAAAGAAGGATTCTGTGAAAAAATGGCTGAAAACAAGAAGTAGAGGCAGGGTTAAATCAAGAAAAAAGAGTAGGTTTTTGAGACTGTAAATATGAGGAAAGGACACTGGCTAAAGCTAAGGTAAAGATATAAAATTCTTTATAGGGCAAAGGTATCTAGCTAGGTATTTGTTGACTTCAGAACAATTTATTGGATAACTAACATAGTATGGCTGGAAAGAAGACATTTTAAAGCAGCCATCTTTGATTTAAAACAATACTCTGGACTTTTCACAGAATATTCTATTTGTAAAATGTTTGATAACAGAAATACATTTAAATACTTGATTTATGTATCTATTATATTAATTGAGTAAGTTCATGTTTAGAAAATACTCCTAGTTTGCAGATTGTCAGGAGTTATAAATACATTTTATATTTAAGCACAAGGACTATTCATAGCCATACAGCCACTTAATATAAGTATAAAAAATTTCATCTTGAGCTGTGATGCCTTAGTTCTTTTTTGGCATATGCCCCTTGCTACATGGCATACTTCAGCACCCATTTACTTTTTAAAACAATCTACAATGTCCTTTATAAGGATTTCTATCAGCTGGTGTGTTGTGTTCTAATCTTGTCTATTGCAACTTACTGCCGAAAGAGTAAACTTATGAAAGAGTGTCTGCTCAGGCATGCACAGTAAGTTGTCTAGTTACATTAAAACTGCACAACCAAATCTCAAGGTAATCAAAACAGATGAACAGAGGACCCCAGGTAGACCTTGCAAAAGTGAAAATGTAAACAAATGCTGGGAAATATCAATTAAATTGAAATATATATATATATATATATATATGAGTCTAAGATATACACTGAGTGGCGAAAGTCTGTTTCATGCTTGAAGATAAACAATGACCTGATGATTGTATTCAAACATGAAACAAATAGCTGTCTCTTAGTGTTGACCACAGTGTCCACTTCTATACCTGCACATACACTATCTCTGATATTGAGAAAGTCTACCTATAAATATAATATTTTTATCATATATGTATATATGTGTGTGTGTGTGTGTGTGCGTGTGTGTATGTATGTGTTGTAGGACTTCATAAATGAGATGCACTAGTAGTTTCAAAATTTTGAAAGAATTTTTTTAAATAATTTTAAATAATTCTTCTTTTTTCATCATCTTTGTTTTAAAATATCCCACACTGTGACAACAGAAAATCTCCCAGGAAAGGTGGTACACTGTAAGAAGCTAAAAATTTATTGTGGCTGATTAGTGATTAAAGCACTTTCTGTACATTTTTGCCTTACTGAATTATTTTCTCCTTTAACTAAAATATCAATTTTTATGTCTAAAAAAGATCAAGTATTTTTTCTTCCATTTCAATTCTATTGTAAGTTTGACTGTGTTTAGTTTATCTACAAGATCCAGTAAGTCAGTATCACATGAATATTAATAGAGTATCACCAATATATCAGAAGTATGTTGATTGTTTAGGTAAAATATTTTAGAAAGAACCAGATACTAGAAATTCTAAGAAGATACAGGCCATAACTCCAGGGAGAAATTTGTGTCTGTAAAAATTGTTATTAAATGTGAAATAGCATTGATTGGCAATTTTTTATTATTTTTTTAGCTATTTGTAGGGAGAGGTTTATCTTTGACTGTATTAGATGCGTTTTTAAAAGATTTAAGCATTTTTCAACTAGGACATTAGTGGAAAGTGATTTTATATCAAAACTGATTATGAGTTTGTCAGTCATATTTGTTTCCCTTAGTTTTTCAATATGGTTGCCTGAAATCTTTATATATCATCACATACAAAAAATTCAATCAACCATTATTATGTTATGGTGAACAATTTTGACATAAAATTAAGGGAAAAAATAATTCACTAATAAAAAATATCTAGAAAGTGATTTAATTATTAATTCAACTACAGTAAATTTACATTCAGATTTTTACAACATGTCACCATTTTTGGCAGGTTTTTTATTTTCAAAATGTGGGATATTTCAAAATAATGACAATAGAAAGAAAAAGAGAAAGAATAAAGAAAAATTTGATTAGATTGCCAAAAAATATTATTTAAAAAATGTTGAAACAACCAGTGCCTCTAGTCAATGACAACACCCAGAGGCAACAATTGTGAAACAGGCTTTCGCCACTCAGTATTGACCTTAATATCATAGTAGCATAAATTAATAATTATACACATGAGGGTGACCATATGTATCATATTATTATTCAGGTGTTAATAAAACAGTGCTCAATGTATGTACAGAGCTGTATTATATATATATATTAACAAATATTTATATTATCCTACGTCTATAGCCCGACTCAGAGTTCCATGCATTATGCAATCATCCGGTGCATATTTAAAATATATATGTATATTTATTAATATGCGGCCTTAATGTAAATAAAATTATTTATTAACAGAGCCAACTATTATACATATATATATATATATATATATATATATATATATAATACCAAGGGTATAGATGCATAAGTAAATATAATTAACCTATGCATTAGTAAATATAATTAACCTAAGTTAAATTGAAATTCAGCTCTATAATTTGCAATTTGAAGCCATTATCTATTACATTATATTGGTTAGAGAAAGTTTGTATGTTAATAGGTGAGGGTCATTTATGGTCTTATTTATATATATATATATATGAAAAATTAAGGCAGACACGTTATTTCATGGTGAATTGGAAGAATAGGCCTATTTCAGGCAAACCATCATCAGCTACTGTCTTTATTTTACAAAGGATTTTATACAAAAAAAAAAAAAAAAATATATATATATATATATATATATATAATATATATATATATATGTATCTATATATATATACCTTTTACGGTAAGGTACAGCCTGTACAAGGGGCCTTGAAGCCACTGAGGACAGAGGGTTATATTAAGGGATAGTTTATACAAATAGAAGGGAAAGATAACAATTAATTCTAGACTTGAACATGTTTATGGTTAATGAGGAAACATTTTCTTCAAAATCTGTTCCACAGAGCAATGATTTGTAGGAAGCTTTTCAAGTATAACTTATTTCTCACTAATGTAATATGAAGTGAATGTGGGTGGTTTGTTATAATTAAAGTGGTATGCTGGGTCGTAACCATGAAAGTTACTCCTGGAGGAACCAATGAATGTATTATCCAAGCACTTTCCATGGAAGTAGCAATACAGCAATCAGAGTCTCATCACATCCTGCCTGTGAGTGACCAGTTGAAGGTTGGAAAATAATTCTTCGCCAACAAAGACTTGGAGACCCTTTGGAACTCTATCAAGTCTGGAGAGTGAGGACTGGGCAGTTTGCACCCAAATATAGCAACAGAACTCTCTTTTAAGCCTAATCTAGCTTTTATAGAGGATAGCATGAGTCAGGTACTTACTGGAGTGCTACAGGGAACAATTTACTTATGTATGCATATTATCTATTTCCAATAATGTAATTTTATTTATTTATATTATTTGCTTATATTTGTAATTTTTATCTCTGTGTGTGTTTTCCTTTATATTTTGGAGTTAGGAATCAAATTAGGTCATGGGATTTTAATTTAGGCTTTCTAGTTATAGTGTGTCTGTAGGTAGTACAAAAAGAATTTATTTTTATGTCAGCATTTGTAAATAATTTTCGATATATGTATGTTTAGGATTTCTTGTATCTACATACACATATGTCAATATATTGATTGTATGTACCATTGTTGAATAAACTTGAAATGTAAACCTATAAAATATATGTGCATAATAATTTAGGTATTTCAAATTTTCATAGGTTTTTATCTTATTTTAAACATATTTTAAACAGTATTAAATATAAGTTAAATTCAGATGAAATGTCATTGGAAGTGGGAAGCTGATTTGAAATAAGGAAACCTTGTCTCTTGCTTAACCTCTTTATCTCTCCACTTTCAAGATCCAATTAAACTGATGGCTATTATCAACCATGGAACAGCAAACATAATTTTTCTAATACAATCACTGTGATACAAAATTACTGGCTGTTACACAACCAATTTTTTTACATACGTGATCATAAAATGGATATTGTTACACTAAAGAACAATGCACAACCAAAGGAATAGTTTAAGAAACTTAAAAGCTCTATCAATTTTAAAAGATTAAAACAGTGACAAAGCTTGAAATGTAAATAAAGCAAGCAGAGAGGTAAAAGATAAAAGAAACAAGAATACAAAAAGAAATTCATTGTTTTGTCAATACTGATCAATTCAAAATGCAACCAAAGTAATATATATATATATATATATATATATATATATATATATATATTGTTTAATACTTACTTTTTGGTCACAGTAGGGTTAGATCAGTGCACATTTGCATTAAAAAGTGTTCAATACAATTATATTGTAGAACTTTTGAATATTTTCCATTTGTAAATGAGTTATTATGCTTAATAACTCATTTACAAATGGAATATATATATGTGTGTGTGTGTGTGTGTGTGTGTGTGTGTGTGTGTGTGTGTGTGTGTGTGTGTGTGTGTGTACTAAAAAAAACTAATGATGTTGATGATAACTTACCACCTAACACCTTTGACAGAAAAACCCCAAGAAATAAGAATGAAAAAAAATGTGAGTGTGCATTCATGCGTGTGTGTGTGGGGGGGGAGCTAGAGGGAAAGAAAGAAAATAATTACCAAAAATGATATGAAAAAATTAGAACAAGTTACCCTCATGGTTTGAATGAAGGCTTTGATTAAAAATTCTAATGTGAAGATGGCAGTGAAGATGAGGATAACAATCTGAACAATGTAAATATTGTAAATAGTTACAATACCTCATCTTTGAAATAGAGAGAAAAAATAGTCAAGACCAAAATTATCATCTGACTTCACCATGAAATTTCAATTTTAAAAACTGCTTTTCAGTGTACCAAAACTCAGTCTAGGTCTTCCTACATGACAACAGCTCAAAATATTAGTTAATCCTAGTGAAGAAGGCTTACCTGAAATCCAAATCTGAAAGAATAGCCTGAACAAAACTTAACTTGACTTAAACCTTGATTTGAACCATTGGGTGACCTAAACAACTAACAGAAAATCTGGGTGAGCTTGAAAGATTTACCAAAGAAGATAAGACTTAGCTTCCTCAAGAAATGTGCCTAAAATTTCTTTAAAGCCTATGCCAAATGGTTGCAGACTCTTATTTAGCAAGAAAGATACACAAATGATTCTATAGCAAAAAGGATGTACAGATGATTATTTTGCAAAAAAGATACACAAATGATTCTAGCAAAAAGGATGTACAGATGATTATTTTGCAAAAAAGGATACACAAATGATTCTATACAAAAAGGATGTACAGATTGATTTTATTTTGCAAAAAAGATACACAAATGATTCTATAGGATACAAAAAGGATGATTATTTTGCAAAAAAGATACACAAATGATTCTATTTTGCAAAAAAGGATACAGATGATTATTTTGCAAAAAAGAACAAAAAATGATTCTATAGCAAAAAGGATGTACAGATGATTATTTTGCAAAAAAGATACACAAATGATTCTATAGCAAAAAGGATGTACAGATGATTATTTTGCAAAAAAGATACACAAATGATTCTATAGCAAAAAGGATGTACAGATGATTATTTTGCAAAAAAGATACACAAATGATTCTATAGCAAAAAGGATGTACAGATGATTATTTTGCAAAAAAGATACACAAATGATTATTGGCTTTAGAGGAAGTTAATAATTTAGACCTTGGTATTTTTTGAGTTTTGTCAGTTATTTTTGTTTCTGGATGCAAAGTAAATATAAGATACCTAAATAAACCTAACATATTGAAAAATGTATTAAAAATCTTTTGTTCTGTTAAACAACACTGCACAAAAATTTTAAAATAATTACATTTTCAGAGTGGGGTGTATAATAATTTTGTCTTCAACTGTATGGATTTTGTATTTAGATGTGCTGACCAATTTTTTGTAAACTCTCAGTAATCATTAAAAAAAACTGAGTGTATAAGTTATGTTAGTAATTCCTAAAATGTTCAGTTATGCAATAAACATAATATTAAACTATGTGAGATCATCAAAACTGGAATGATATTTCAATGAAACAAAAAAAAAATACTTAAATTATTTACATTTCAAGTTCATTTATTAATTCTCTATGCAATCAATATCTTTACATTTGTGTATATAGATGCAAGGATTCAGGTATGTAAAGATGTGCAGTAAAGTTCACAAGCCAACCAGAAAACCTCTGCAGCTCTCTCTGAAAAAAATCTGATGTTTCATCAGATTTTGTGAACTAATGACAAAAACTCGTTTTTACTGCAAAGTAACTATTAATTTTTCAAAGTAATCTCTTGATCTGACAATGCATTTAATTCAGTGGTGAGTATTAATCCCATGAATTGAACATTATGCAGTTAAAATTTCTGATCAAAATTCACCTAATAACTTTGAGTCATACTTCAGGCTTACACATACATCCTCATAAATATACATAAATATACATGTGTGTGTGTCTGTATGTGCATGTGTGTATGTGTGCCTATATATATGTATATATATATATATATATTTATATATATATATACATATGTATAAAATAAGCTAAGCTTGTTTCATATATATATATATATATATATATATATATATATATGTATGAAATATGCTTAGCGTATGCATATTTACATATTCATATATTGATTGATAGATATGCAGTCAAATATATATAAAATTAAACATTTCTTTGTTCCTTGAGAAAAGAAAATGTACATGCAATTCATTTCTTACTTGAAACATCAAAGAATTAAAAGTGCAATTTGTCAATATTTTTTTATCTTCAAGATCAAAAAGCCATGATTAAAATCAAGAGATCAAGGTCCTTACTTAGATTTAAAAATCATTTGTGATTTTTTTTTCTTAAAATATTCATTGGAGATCTAATGTATTCTTAATTCTTAAAAAAAAAAGCATCTAAGGCATAACAGTATTTACAGCCATCATGAAAGATGCCAATAAAAAGTATATGAAAACTACTGGTAAATTCAAAGAGTGTAAAAGATATTTCAACATAGCTTCATTTTTCAAATTTCATTTTGTCTTGCTCTTGAAAATTTATACATGAAAATGAAGAATAAACATGTGAAAAACTGAATAATTGACTTGATGCAAGATACTCTGATCATTACCTGTTGGCTCAATGGTTAATTTATTTGACTGGTGTCCACAAGATATAGACTTTAATCTGTATCACTAACCCAAAGTAAGTCAAATAAGCCAACTGTAAATCTATATCAGAAAATATTTTATTTCTAACATCAAAAACATTTCACGCAAAACCAAAAAAAAAAAAGAAGTAATAAACCCTGTACGGCAGCAAATGCTGGATGACCTTCCCAAAGATGAAGAAGAGACTTGAAGTGACAGAAATATGGTTTTACAGAAAGATGCTGAGGATACTATTGACGAAACATGTGAGCAATGACAAGGTTTTGGAGAAAAAGAAACAAAAAAGGAACTAATACTTAACATCAGAAAGAGACAGTTGAAATTTCTAGGGAAAGAGGATTTCATTATTCATATGCACAATCTTAACAACATAAGATAGCAGGCAGTGAAGGAAATCAAAAAGGAAAGACTAAGTATAAACTGCAAGAAGACAGAATAGATGGTTATCAGTAAAAGTATGAGCCCAAAATTCAAATTACAAATCAAGGATTCTAAAATCAAACAAGTATAAAAATTTAAACGTCTGTGAAGTATTCTAACAGAGGATGGAAAGTGTGATACTAAGATCTGAAAATGTATTTGGATGGCCAAAGATACATTCCAGAAGTTAAGAGACAGAACAATTTTGTTAGAAAGAAAAAGGTATGAACTTATACATGATATCTGTTCTCTGTATGGCAATAAATGCTGGACAATCTCCTCAAAGATAAAGAAGAGACATGAAGCAACCAAAACTTTCTACAGAAAGATGCTGATGGTACCATGGACTGAATATGTGAGCAATAATGAAGTTTTAAAGAAAATGGAAACTTATACTTAACATTAGGAAGAGATAGTTGAACATTTTGGGGCATATAATGAAGAAGGAAAACTTGGAAAATTTAATACTCACAAGAGTGATTGAGGGAAAGAGAGACAAAGTGTGAAATATACTTGATGAGCGTGAATAAACTAATATTAGAACAAAATTTTGGGATAAATAACATAAGAAACAAAATTTATTAAGAGGTACAAAGAACACAAAGATATGGAGGCCCATGATTGCCTACATTCTGAAGAGACACGCTATATAAAAGAACAGATCTAGTTGCAACAGAAAAAAAATTAAAAATGTTAGTAACTAAACAATTTTATAAAAATTTAGTAAGTGTGAACTAGATTTAGCACAAGGCTAAAAGTATTGAGCACCCACTGAGTATCAAACCCACTACACAATTATAATTGATCTAGCAAGATAAACTTGCTAACCATTGCATCACATTGAGGTGTTCAATTGAACAATATCATATTTAATAATTCAAGATCATGGCCAAATGGTTAAAAAACATTCATGAACTGACCATCGGGACGAGGTTTGAATCTTACCATACTCCATTTGTCAGAATGGTGACTTCTTGTTAATATCAGCATGCAGTACCATTAGGAAATGCTTGAAAACTATATCACAGGTTAATCCAAGTCTTATGAGACACACTAAGCTGACAGCTGTAGTTGTCCTCCCACAATGGCACAAGTCATTATGACAAAATGTTTAACTATACTGGCCTTGTTCCAACTGTTGACTACACTAGATTATATGCTCATCTTAGTAGGTGTTTAAGAAATGTGCCTCAGCAGGTATCTACAATAGGGATTAGTTAGCCACTGTAACTTGGATATGAGCAGCCTGCCACACAGTGAATCTAAAATATAGCTATCATTCTAGATGCTTCCTCCAACAATAATTGCATTCCTATTCTTTTATATTGTGTGTTCCCTCAGACTGTAATCAATCAAGGCTCTCCACAATTTCCTGTTTTTTGTAGCTGTTAATAAAGTTTGTACTGTTGTTATTTCTCTTACACCTTTACTTAAGCTCACGAAATAGTTTATGAGTTATTTACCTCTGTCTCTTTTGACTTCAATCTGTCCTGTGAGTATCAGATTTTCCAAGCCTTTTTCTTCATTATGTGCTCTAGAAAATTGAACTGTTTCTTCAAAAATTCAACTGTCTCTCTGTTGGAGAGTCAGTCAGTTCAGTTCAGTGCCATATGTGAAACACGCTTGGGTGATCATGTCTCAAAAGAGACATGACTGACTAGGCAGAAGATTATCCCGCAGTAGGTTGCCATTGCTTTCTGCAGTGGACTGGCTGCCGACCAAGGCTATAGAACCCAATCTGTCCTGCTATTTAACCCATAACTGGAAGGAAGAGATGGATTAATATCTTTCCCAAGGGTATTTGTGTGTAAGTGAATACACTGGATTCAACTGGAATTCAAACTCGGCTCCCCGATTTCTTGTTCCGAGCCGATATCCACTGAACCACCACGCACATCCATGGAGAGTACAATGGCCAAAACATCTTGAATATGGCAATAAAAATAAGGACAATAGTCCAGATGATGTAATTAATGGAAATAGTCCTTTTTTTGTTTCTGTTTTCTCTAAAACTTTGTTGTTGCTCACATGTTTGTTCCTGGCTATCCTCAGAATTCTTCTAAAGAGCCATATTTCTGTTTTCTTCAAGTTTCTTTTTCATATGTGAGGAGATTGTCCAGTATTCACTGCCATGTAGGAGAACTGATATGATAACATGTGCTGTGACCCTTCAGAATGTAGGTAATCATAGCCTGCCACATCTCTCTATCCCTTGGAGCTCATGACATTTCTTCTTTTGTTACCCCTCCCAATCCCTGCCCTACCATCTATTTACTCAAGTCTATCAAGTATATCATTCATTGATTTCTCCTGTCACTCCTTTCCTCTATCAGTCCTGTGAATTCTCCAAGCCCTCCTTCCACATTACATGTCTCAGAAACTTTGCCCCTATTCATTGTCACTCTTAACACATTCTCTCTTGGTATCCCTTTCAAACCTCACTCCACCATCCAATTGCAGAAGTATTGGTTTTGAAAATAATTGAAAATACATTCAATTATTATAAATGTAGTCTTACCCAACAACATTTGGTCTGATTCTGGTGTTTGAGAGAGTCTTGTAATTAAGAATTCAGCCAGAGAAAAGAAGACAGAGTCAGCTGCCATAATTAGACTCTGAATAAAATGCATTAAGCTATATAAAATTGATTCATTCTTTTTCTAATATAGCAGCCATGTTCTGTTTGTAATTCTAACTCATTTTCAGGATTATGGCATATAATATTGTACAAACTTATTTAGCTAAATATTCTTATTCTTCATCTAATTTGACAGTTATGTATTCATCTAGAGATTACAGTATCTAAGTAGGAATTCTAAGATATATATCTTTCTCAAAAGCATTACTATAAAATACTTCTTTTTAATTGCTGGATTGGAAATTATAACACTATATTGCCTGTTCAGACCATATTGTTCACTATGTTGTTGGAGATTTATTTAAGATATTATAGTCAGGAAATATTTGAGATTGTCATTATAGGAGACCCACACAATTAAAAAATATTTGCAGTACACATAAAATTCAGTATGTCTATATGCATTAAAACTGGAAACAGCTAATGATCCTAGTATATATGGAACCTGACAAAGAATACAGAATAAAAATAATAATTATGGAGTAATAAATAAGGAGAGTTTTTGCAGTGAAGCAGTTTTTGTTCTGACTGCCTGGCTGAGGTGTTTGCCTTTTGATCTTTTTGTCTTGCTTAGGTTAGAATTTTCTTAGTGTCCAAGGCTTTTCTTTTTTTTAGATATTTTGGCTGGTAGTCTGTTGGTCTAATTTTTTGAGTATATAATATTTGCTTTTACGAAAGTTGATTCTCTGTCATGCTAGTTAGAGTTTCATATATACTTATAAGTCTATTATTCATCCATGCTATGAATATTGCTGCCACATATGGTCATATGCTTCTCCTATATTTTCAGAGATCCTTGATAAAATCCAAATAAGAATCAAAGTTATTAGTTCTAACTGTCCTGGCATCTTGGTTTCAGTTACTTTCTCACTGAGATAATGGGGTACCCTCTATGATTTTAAGGGCAGTACTAGATTAACAGCTAGGTCTCACCATTATACAGCTAAATGTAACCATAAATTTTATGCTAAGAGTTTCTTTTCTTACACTTCTTTTTTGTGGAACTCTCCTGTTTTCCAGCCAAATTTAATCCCCTAAAAATTTAAATGCAATATCAACTGATATCTTCTGTTTTTGCAATTTCTGTTTCTCTATTGTTCTCTCTCCTTAATAATAATTTTATTTTTCTGATATTCTTTCACACCCAATAACCCTCTGTATTATAATGACTTTATTACCTTGCTTGGAGGTAAAATGATTTATCTAAATATACATAATATTGTTGTGTATCTGTATCACCATGGCTTTGTTACTTTACGTGGATGAGATGATTAAAAAACTGTATATATGATTTTGAGGATAAGGAAAATAGATAGTTGTTGTATAAAATAGAGGTAATAATAAAAATGGCCATAGTGATGATTATGCACTTTAAGAACCAAAGTTATTCTTCATTTTGTTATATTTTGTTGTTAGATTTGGTAATTCAAATCAAGACTTTTGTACTGTATGCATATATCTGTTATTACTGCTGTCAAAAGAATATTACATTGTTATGGGATATCTGTCCTCCTGTATGGCAGTGAATGCTGAACAATCTCCTCAAAGATGAAGGAGAGACTCGAAGCAACATAAATTTGGTTCTACAGAAGAATACTGAGGATACCATTGACTGAATATGTGAGTAACAACAAGATTTTGGAGAGGATAAAAATGAAAAGGAAACTTATACTTAGCATCAGAAAGAGACAGCTGAGGTTTCTGGGACATGTAATGAGCAAGAAGGGTTTGGAGAATCTAATACTCACAGGACAAATAGCATGAAAGAGAGACAGGGGAAAGCAGGGCAAGACATATTTGTTATGTTTGAGCAAGTGGATAGTGGAATGGGGTTTTGGAAAGATACCAAGATGAGAAATGTTAAGAGTGACAAGGGATAGGGACAAATGGATTTCCATGATTGTCTACAACCTAAAAGAACATGGCACATAAAGAAGAAGAAGAACTGATAATGTAAGCTTGGATGACAGAGAATGGTTAGGGAGAAATAACAAGAGCTGCAAATAACCTACCAAATGAGATTGTGTAAATAATTGGCAGCACAGGGAATAGAAAGGATAGCAAAATACAAAATTTATGAAGAATTGCAAAACACAAGAAGTTGTAGAGGGCCATGATCATCCATTTTCTGAAGGAATATGGCCTATAGAAGTAGCAGTTCTTGGTTAGAAACAGCTAAAGAAACATTATGTCCAGATTTTCCCTTGGTTAACTACTTTCTGATGAAACATAATCATTATTTCATATATATAATATACATATATAGCGAGAGACAGACAGACAGACAGACAGACAGACAGACAGACAGACAGACAGAGGCAGAAGCAGGATTAATCTCACACAAAGAAAAGTGGTTCCTACCTGAAAAAGAAACTTTTTCTATAATGATTTGTCGCAAGGTTTCACAAAGCCAGATGCTCTTTCTGACATCCAACTCAGACTCTTATGGTAGAACACTTGAGTGTTTTGATCAAGGACACCATCTCCAAGAAGGTTGGCATTCAAGGATTGAGATCCCATCCTAGCCTGATATATATATATATATATATATATATATATATATATATACATATCAAAAACAGAAATAGGGTTGTTCTGAGAGAATAGAGTAAAAAGTGGTATAAAATAAAAAGTGCAAGAAGCCGTGAACATTTTGTTTAAAGGGTAGATTTATTGTTGCTATTATTATTATTAATATTACTTGCTTTTTGTATGATATATTAAGTGTCCATAATGATATTTGTGATGCTACACATGTTTTGAATCTAAAGTTGACTCTCTTCGGGCAAATAAACTTGTGACTTTACATATTGAGATCTGTTTGCTTTTCTGATATATCTATGTTGGCTGTTGGATCCTCCACTCTTTGACAGGTCTTGTTTTTTAATTTTGTGAGATGACATACCAACCTCTTCACCAGCAAAAAAGCTAGTGTGGGAAACTGGTTTAGATGTCAATCACCCATACATACAGCAGCTTGTACTAGGTTGCTTGTCACTAGTAGCAGGTTTAAATCTTACTTCAGTTAATTACTTAATATATATATATATATATATATATATATATATATATGTGTGTGTGTGTGTTCAGCACATATTTTAGGTGCAGTTTTGTTTATTCCAATATTACAGATGTTTTGCTAATGGTTTTCATACAATCAATTATTCAAAAAATAATTTATTCTGATATGCAAATATTTCTCTATTTGTTTATAAAGAAAAGAAAAAAGAACGATATAGATATATATTCTGTGTGTATACATATGTATCTGTATATTCATATTATATGCAAACATACACATATACATTATTTTATATACATGTACATACTCTCAATATGTATGTGTGTGTGTTTTGTATGTAATTGCTATGCTTAAATTATGCATTAATTTCACATGTAAACTAGCTATTACTTTTCAACAGTGAATATATCGATATCTTTCATTCAAAGTTTAAATCATAACTGCTATTCAAGGACCTAAAAATAATGAGTAACAATTGAACAATTTCATTTTTGTTTTTGTTTATCATTTATAAAATTCTTTTATCTTGTATAAATACGAGTTTGATGAATAATTGTAACATAAAACTAAAGTGGAAAATAAAAGTGAAGCCTAAATATTTCATAATTTTGGAAGAAGCGGACATTATCAATAAAATGCATTAATTCTGAAAGATACACAAAATGAAAAAGATTAAAAACTAAAAGCAAAATGAAACAATGCAGCTCCCTGAAATGAATAATTTTATAAGTAATTTTATAAGCAATAAAGGATAAGTAATTTTATAAGTAAGGCAAAAGTAATTTTAAAAGCAATTTCCATGTCTCTGTTTAATCTTTGTGCATTGGCAGATATGTTTCTGGAAATAAATGAAGCAGTTCCATTATTGTATGCTGATAATCATAATTTTGGTTCATTATTTCAGAATTGTGTTTTATAAAATCAGTTATATTTACAGAGAAAACAAAGAAATTCCCCAATGATGTTGTATGTTGTTGAACCTTTTTTTTCCTTTCCTAATAATTTTTTTTATATATAAATAGAAGCTGTAATTTCATGATAAGGAATTTTGTATAATCAATGGAAGTTTATTTGTTTTAGCCATTTTTCTTGTGTTCTATGAAATATTTTATTTCATTTATTCCCCTATACTCTTCAGACAATATTTATGTGATGCAATGAAAACTTTAAGTACATCTTGCATTAAAATAACATAAATAATGACCAATTTGCTGTTGGTTAAGATAGTATCCCGACACTAAACAAAACTTGAATTTCTACTATATAGTCTTAGTCTGAAGTATATCTTTTGAGAAATGAGACTATTGACATGCCTCATGTCTGTTTGTAGTGATGGCTTGTTTTTATAGAGAAAAATAGTCCACTGTATTAATAACTGTGTTACACAAGGTAGAAATGGAAAGAAAGCAGAAATGACTAACAGTTATCTGTAAAATATAGGATACATGGTTGCCAGTGAAAGAGAGAATACAAGGAGTGAATTGTATATAAGAACATTGAAATCAAGTCAAAGTGCCAACTACAAGTTGGAGAAACCAAATTCAAATGAATAAAGAAATTTAAATAACTGGGAAGCATGCTGCCAGAGGAAGGAAAGTGCGATGTTAAGATCCAGAGATGCACTGACATGGCCAAGGACACATATCAAAAGCTAACCCAAATACTGAAGGACAGGAAAATCTCATTGGAAACAAAGAAGAGAGTGCTGGATTGCTATGTGATGTCTGTCCTTCTGTATGGCAGTGAATGTTGAACAATCTACTCAATGATAAAGGTGAGGCATGAGGTAGCAGAAATGTGGTTTTACAGAAAGATGATGAGGATACCATGTACTGAGCACATGACTAACAAGAAGGTGTAGGAGAGGATGGAAACGAGGTGAAAACTCATACTTAGCATAAGGAAAAGGCAGATAAAGTTTCTGGGACATGTAATGTGGAAGGAGGGCCTGGAGAATTTAATACTCACAGGGCAGATAGAGGGAAAGAAAGATGGGGTAAGCAATGCAAAACCTACTTGATAGGCATGAGCAAATGGATGGAAGAGCAAGGTTTGGGAGAGATACAAAGAGGAAGAATTTTGAGAGCAACAAGAGACAGAGCCAAGTGGAAGTCCATGATCATCTACGTCCTGAAGAGACACAGAACATGAAGAAGAAAAAGTTAAAAGTATAAATGTCTGGCATTCGTTACAACAGATGACAGGAAATATTGGAAAAGTAATCTTAATATGTGCTGGAGTAGTGAAATATGCCTTCTGAAAGCTAAGACAAAGTATTACAAAGCAAGAAAACTTTATTATAAACAAAGAAGAGTGCTTAAGTGTTATATAATATCTCCAATATGGAAATGAATGTTGGATAATTTTCTCACACATGAAGAGGAAACTTGAGCAACAAAGATATGGTTCTAGAGAAGGATGCTAAAAATAACTTGAATGAAACATGTGCCAAATAAGGAAGTTTTTATTTTAATAATACACCTAGGCTCAAAACCACAAAGAAAGTTGCAATTTCCAGGATGTATAATGAGGAAAGGGAACTTAGAGAATTTAATACTGACAGGAAAGCAATACTTATCTCATATCTTAGGTTGTTCCTCTTGCTAACAACCATACCTTCTGTCTTCTTTGCATTTGATAGTCAGTCCTGTCTGTCTGTTTTCTTCTTCTACTATTTCTAGGAAATTTCTTTCTGTGCCTGCCATCAACATGGTGTCATCTGCATATCTTGTGTTGCTAAGATTACGTTCACCAATATATTCTGGTAGGAAAATAAGAAGTAAAAAGGCGAGCATTTGAGAAAAATATGTTGAAAGTGTTTAATTCAAAATCTGGACAAAAGAAAACATTTGAAGAATGGCACATGTTAATGAGAGGTGGTGTGATGATTATCAGAAATGATTTATTGATGAAATTAGTATCAGTTACAGATGCAATCAAAGTTTTTAATTACTGAACAAATTAATTTGTATCCTGATTGGTAACATCTTCTCATTACCGGTTTTGGTCTTGTAAAAGTTTGGGTGTGTTTTGCAATTAATGCAGATTCTTACTAGTGAAACTTCTTTGCAAAGCTACTCATTTAATGGCGTTAATGATCAAGATAAAAAACAAATAACAATTCTCCATATAGATACTTAGAAAGTCTTTAATTACCAAAGAAAAAATTGTTAATTACTGATAGAATTGCTTTGCATTAACACTTTCAGCTTAATCAAAATGTATAGGATATGGCTCACGTCAGACTATGCAAAAATAAACTTTGCATTCTTCAAAGTAGCCAACAGCCTGTGGAAAAACTGATTTTATTTCTGACAGCCTATCACTCTTTTCAGATTATTTAAAGCCAGAAAATATTTTTAGATTGTGAGACATTTTATGATAATAATTGTTTAATGATATAAGTCTTATTGATTAACCCATAGCTGAAGGGTAAAAAAGCTATATTTATATCTTTCCCAAGAGTATTTGCTCATAAGGGAATATAATGAACCCAACAGGTAACTCTGATCTCTGATGAATGATTCTGAGCCATTATATATTATACCACCTGCACACTCAAGTTTACAGCACCTGTTATTCACTAGCAGTCACCTATCTAAGTACTGACCTGACTTGACATTGCTTAACTTTGGTGATGATACAGAAACTGGTTTTTTAACATCATATTAAAACACCAGTTGCTGTAAGAGAGACAGAAGAAAACAGTAATTAACCTACCTACAGAGAATATGTAAGTTGGTAGCAGAAAAAGGAGTGGAAGAGATGGCAAAACGACACACCTCATTAAAAGTGAAAAAGGATAGGAAGTTGTGGTTTATGAAAGAAGGATTCTTCCAAATTCTAGTAAGCCTACCAAAAAAATATACATGTCATTTTTAAATCATTTATCTCCATGAATTTTATCAAAATCTTTAAAATATATATGTACCAAAATGTATTAAAGAAAATATTCAATGAAATTTATACTGAAAAAAAATAGAAGATTAGACTTTTAATAAATAAAAGGAAATAAAGAATAAAATAGATAAAAGACAATAGAAAAAATAAAAATCTCCTCCCTAGCTGGGGGAGAAGAGTTTGATTCACACCTTTCCTAAAGGTATTTGTGCAAAAGTTAATATAACAAACCCAACAGGAATTGGAACTCAACTCTCTAATTAATGTTATCCTTTACACCACTCACATATCCTAAATTACAGCATCTGATATTATCAAACAGTCATCTATCTAAGTACTAATCAGGATCTATGTTGCTTAACTTATGTGATCATACGAGGGAGGAGGGCACAGTTTCAACATGATTTAACCAAAAAAGAACCATATGTAAGATATAAATATATAAAAATCCTCCCTAGAAGTAAGGGCAGTTTCTGATAGCCTACATTAGAATGTAAGGCCTACATTCAGATGTAGGCTGGCGGACACACCCATTTACTCACAGACCAGTGACAATTGACGAAGTCCAGCATTGAATAAAATGTAATATTATACATGTAGTCTCATGTTTTCATTAGACTGCACAATGATACTTCATTACACAAGTAAGAATTATTATAGACTTTGCTTGAACTTGAACTTGATTGTTATATTCACAATATTTTTATCATTGTACCCTTAGGCTTTCTAATATCTGTCTTTGTACTCATAAACTTCTGGAATTTGAAACCAAACTCTTTATTCAATCAACAAGATTGATTTTTTGCATTCTGCTTTTCAGGCTAAGAGGATGATTCTTACCAACTCATACCAGTTTTATTCATTTTTGTGTTCCTTCATACTTCTGAAAATTAATATACTCTTCTTCAGTTGAAGAAACAACAAGCAATACATAATAATAAACTGTTGATTATTAGCTGGTACAAAACCCATAAAAATAGACCAATGAGTATTAACTGGTACAAAATACATAATAATAAACTAATGAGTATTAACTGGCACAAAATACATAATAATAAAATGATGAGTATTAACTGATACAAAATACATAATAATAAACTGTTGATTATTAGCTATGTCAAAACCCATAATAATAAACTCATGAGTATTAACTGGTACAAAATACATAATAATAAACTGTTGATTGGTAACTGGTACAAAACCAATTATAATAAAATAATGAGTATTAACTGGTACAAAATACATAATATTAAACGGCTGAGTAATAACTGGTACAAAATGCATAATAATAAACTGATGATTATTAAATGGTACAATAAACATAATATTTAACTGATGATTATTAACTGTTGCAAAATACATAATAAAAATGACTTCAGTGAGCATGAAATTGTACTAAATATATAATAATAAGCTGATAAGTATTAACTGGTATATAATACATAATAGTAAACTAATGACTATTAAATGTTATGAAATTTGAAGCTCCATTTTAACATCTCCCAAAAAGTCACTGCTTTGAAGAATAGATTCCCAAGAGGATTCTTCTCTAATCACTATATTCTTAACCTTTTCAAATCTATAGTCAACCATTATCTGTCATGACCTATAATTTGTACATATATAAAACAACCTTATTCAGTTATTGTCTTCATTGAGTGGCTCTTGGCTCTTGTAATGAGCAAATGTTTGCATAAAAAAAAGTCATGCATATCCCACTGATGTCAGTTGTTGCTATTTGAAAAGCATTAAAAAGTAACTATTTACACTATTTACATTGTTTGGACTGTTGTCCTTACCTTTATTCTTGTGTTTACTACCTTTCGACTATTGTATACTCCAACCTTCTTCAGGTGATATACATTAAGATTTTGAAACAAACCCTTTATTTCATATATTAGGGTATGTTGAACACATGGCCTAGTGAATAAAAGTGTTGGTTGAAATAATCCAGTGATTGATCCAAAGAATTGTGAGTTCAATACTTAAAGAGTTCAGTTACTGAAGGGAAACTGAGATATCCAGAAACTGAGATATCCAGAAGAAGAATGACATGAAATTAAAATGATCTATTTCAGTTAACAAAATTCCGAACAAAGTAAATAGTGCAAGTAGTTAAAATAACTCATCTTAAAAATATAGACAGATATCAGAAAGTAAAGATTTTTAATGCAGATTTCCAAGGCAAATTTTCTATACTTTGACATAACACAACCTTTTATTTCTGTTTCTTCCAATTAAGCCTTGTGCCATACTAAATTAAATTTAATAAATATTGATATGGTCAGATTATTTTTTCTTTCTACAAAATAATCAGCATCTATAATTCATGATTCTTATCCTTCATAACTCAGATATTAAAGATTATTTTCTGAATTTTTTATGGTCAATGCCTTTCACTCCCTTGAGATAAAAAATGGAGGCCAAGGGATCAACTTTAGCTTTCAAGTCTTAAAATTCACTTGGCGGTATCCCATAATATGGTAGTATCCCATAATACTGAATTGTAAATTCAACTTGCTCTTTAAATCTGTGAGAAAGACATTTCTGTCATGATTTCTTTTTCATTACTGAAGAATGAATAAATAGGAAAAATGTGGCTAGAAAAAAAAAATGATGCTGATAAAAAAAGTTGCTACATTTTTTTTATAATTGTAAAGGACATTTGGCCCCAAATACTGAGAAAATGTTGGAGACATAAAAAAAAAAACTCAGATTTTTATCAGCACTAGGTGTTTTCTACATTTATCATAATACTGAAAAAAAGAATGAAAACACTTAAGAAACAGTGGATACTCTATGGATACTTGAGAGGTAAAAAGTAAAGAAAGTTACTTCCTATACAGAACTTGGCTCTCTACTGATCTTGCTTTAGTTGACAAAAGCTATTGTTAGTAAAATAATAAACATGCCACACTACAGTTGTTTGTTGCATGTAGAAAATCTTTCTATTGTAACAAACTCTAGGTCACTAGGTTTCCTGCATTAGATTTTTACAGTTTTAAGTCTTTTTTATTTGTTCTTTTTCATCATTGCAAAAGAGCATTACCATTATATCAATATTATTTCATCTCATCATTACATTATTTATATATTATTAACATCCACATTTGTTATAAAAAAATGACAGTATAAAGAGATAACAACTGTTTTATTTTAATACCATTTTTTTTCAGGACATAAATGATCATGGTTCTGTAGAGATTCTGTTCCATGATTAATTATGAATTGCAAAGCATTCCCATCTTGGGAAGGATAGTAGTGGTTTCTCATTAATTTCTTGATGGTTCTAAAGTAACTTTTGACTGGCTACCAACCAAGGCTAGAGAGCTTAGTTTTACTTACTATTCTATATATATCTTGAGGGGGAATAATTGAATTCATGCCTTTTTGAATGTCTAGTGCAAGCATGAATGCAAAACATTATGAGAGAACTTGCATTTAGCTCACTAGTTTTACTTTTTGCATTAATGATTATTTTAGAATAATCTGTAATCTTTACTGAAAACAAACGGCTTACATGAAGATAGAAAACTAAGTCAGTAACTATATGAAAATAAACAGCGGAGTAAGGCAAGAATGTGTCATCTCACCAGACTTATTCAATCTATACAATGAGGTGATTCTGAGGGAAATAGAAATCCTACTGGGATGTGCATTGTGGTGCATTGGATATTGTCTCAGAATGAGAAATCGGGGAGCTGAGATCAAATTCTAGCTGAATTCATTGCATTCACTTACATGCAAATACCCTTGGGAAAGGTATTAATCTGTCTATTCCCTCCAGTTATAGGTTAAATAACAGGACAGATTGGGTTCTATAGACTTGGTCAGCAACTAGTCTACCGCAGAAAGCAATGGCAACCTACTGTGGAATAATCTTCTGCCAAGTTAGTCATGTCACTTTCGAGACATGATCGCCCAAGTGTGTATCATGTATGGCACTTAACTGACTGATCAGAAATTCATTATTTGTAGCCACAATCTTAACAATATAAGATATGCAGAGAACATGGTGTTGATATCAGGCATAGAAAGAAAACTACAAGTGAGAAAAAAGGACTAAACATAAATTGTAAGGAGATAGAATGCATGGTTGTTAGCAAAAGGAACAACCCAGTAGACAAATTACAAATCTGGTATAACAGAATCAAGGAAGTATAACAATTTAGATATATGAAAAGTATTTCAACAGAGAATGGAAAGTGTGACACTGAAATCCAAAAGCATATTGACACAATGAAAGTAACCTTCCAAAAGCTAAGCAAAATATTAAGAAATAAAAGTTTTTTCATCAGAAACTAAAAAAGAGTACTGAATTGTTATGTAATATCTGTTCTATATCCAAGAGAATCATGAAAAGTCTCCTCACAGATAAAGAAGAGACTTAAAGCAAAGTAACAGATATATGGTTCTACAGAAGGATACTGAGAATACCATGGACTGAACATATGAACAGTGGCAAAGTTCTAGAGAAAATGGAAATTAAAAGGACAGAAATATTTAACATCTGAAACAAGGAATTTCTAGAGCTCATAATGATAAAAGAGAACTTGTAAAAGTTGATACTGACAGTACATATTGAAAATAAGAGTGATAGAGTAAAAAAATAATAGCCTACCTAGAGAGCTTCTGTAAATGGATGGCAGAACAGGGTTTAGGAAGGATAGACAATATTTATTAAGTGCGGTATATATGCAACATTATTATAAACAATAAGTTTCTAATGGTTCTGATCTGATAACATCAGCAAAAGTGTATATCTCAGTGAGCAATCAGAAGTTTTTGAAAGTGTTAAAGAAACTTGAGAAACAATGTACCAAGTGTGATGAACTGTGGGGTGAATGAGTGGAATGACATGGATATTTTTTGGCTTCTTTCTTTCACTGAGAACTTTCCAGCAACACTTTGAGCATAAAAATAATTATTTAAACAGATGTTTTTGAATGAATTCAACAATCTGGAAGTCATAATCAAATAGGATTTGAAAAGGATCCATTGAACTAATTAACTGTTTCTATTTTAATTAGGGAAAAATGGCATCAGTTAATCAGCTATTTTTTCTCAATGATTTCAATTGCATCTGTGATAAAAGTCAATAACTCTTCCGTATAACTAATTCTTACTGACTTACATTAAATTTGAAAAAGATTTATAGCAAACTTTACATATTGTATCAGTATTATACTAATGTATTTAGATGATATTCAATGTATTGGATAGTATTTGTTTATATTTCTGAGATGAGATCGTATTTATATGATTTACATTGTTCGGACTATTGTCATCATCTTTATTGTTCATGACGTTTTGGCTGTTGTATGCTTCGGCCTTCTTCAGGTGTTAAGAGTTTTTAACTAAACTCTTTATTTTAATCACTGGAGTATATCTTGCTCATTCCATGTGCAATGCCACTTCTGGATGTCATGTAGTTATCTCCCTTTAAGTGAACTCTCTAAGTAATTTGTTTACTACTACTGTAGCCAGGTATTGAACTCACAACACTGTGGGTAAAATCACTGAAAGCAACCGACACTTTATCCACTGGGCCATCTGTCCTCAGATAAAGGGTTTGGTTCAAAATTCCTAGCACCTGAAGAAGTCTGGAGTGTTTAATAGCCAAAACATCATAAACATGGCAATAAAGATGAGGACAACAATCCAAACAGTGTAAATAAGTATTGGATAATGCAACATTTACTTTTCAGACTGTTGTTTCGTCTTCGTTGCCATATTCACAAGGTTTGAGCCATTTTACTCTCCAAACTTCTTCAGGTGATTGAAATTTTGAACTGAACTTTTTTACTTTGATCACTGGGGTAGTTTGTTTTCATTCAAAATTCCAATCACTTGAAGATAGTCAGAGCATAAAACGGGTGAAAAGTCATGAATGCGTCAACAAAGATGAAAACAACAGACTGGATAATAAAAATAATGCAAATAATTATAATACCTCATTTCAGAAATATCAGCAAATATTTCTTTTTCTATATGACATGGCTCTCTACGACTTTCTATACACTGTAGCTTTTAGTATATTTTGTCTTTTCAGTTTGTTTTGCCCCAGTCCCTGTTCTGCCATCTGTTTACATAAGCTTGTCATATACGTTACTCCCTGCTGTCCTCTGTCCTTGACATCATGTCCTGTGAGTGTTAAATTCTCCAAGCCCTTCTTCTTCATTATGTCTCTTAGAAATGTTGCAGTCATAGAAAACTGATGTTTACTTCACACATATGCTCTTTAGAAGAATCCACATTACCCTGTATTTAGTCTCATGACAAGATAACTTCAGAAAATGCCCTATCATTGACACATTACAATGTTTGAAAGAGAAGAAATTGAGAAAATAAGCACTTAGGAAAACTAGAATATAAACATTGTTATCGTAGACAAACTGGAAAAGGACCAGAAAGTTGTTAGAGATTTTGTATTGAGTACACTGTCAGATGTGAATAATTTAAGATCATCAGTTATAAAATTAATTGGAGCAGTACTAGAAATGTATATGTAGCTGGGTGGATAAAACATTTGCTTTCCAACCATGAAACTCGAGTTCAAATCTC